>JAVJIF010034470.1:0-196851 GCA_038442645.1 Agave tequilana
CACCAAGTTCGAGCTATGTCTTTAAGCTGAATCTTGGCGACTTCAACTTGGTTCTCCTGTGGACACGGGCTGCGTTCAGCAGGTCTGTCGTGTCCGTCAACCATTGCTCCGCCTCCAATGGTTTCTCGCTCCCGTGAATATAGCAGGCTGTAGTCTCTGAAGTCCGATACATTCCCGGGTTTCTGTTCCTTCGGGGCTGCTAAACTTTGTCTAAGGAGCTCGGTCTGCTGCTGTGATTTTCCATCTGCCGTTGCTGGTTTCCCAGCATAGCCTGAATGATTCCCAAGACATCGGCATTCTCTCCTCCTACGGGTCCATTCGGTACTTGCCCGATGTTGTTACGACCCGATCGTCTCTCCATACCGAATAGATGAAAGATAACTGGATTTGAAAACAAATGGAAGGAGTTTAGGATACAAGGAAATGAATCAAGGAAGGAATCAAGAAGGACTTTAACAACTTTGTATATTATAGTTGGCATTAGCAATTACAGGAATTTGCCGCTTGTTTGTACTTTAGGTGTGAGAGCCTAGGCTCTGATACCAACCTGTAACGCCCGATTTCCAAGATACGGGGACGTCACTGCGACGTATATACGTAGGTCAGAGAGTGCCCCCACGTATATACGCTAAGCATAAAGTACAACAAGAAATCCGAGTACACACGAAGCGTGGTATTCATACAAATGCCAACATGAAAGGTACATATACAAAGTCATCACAGTATGATAAACATCTACACATTACATGTGTCTTTTATCATAACAAGTCCAAAAGTAAAAATATACAAGATGAACAACAAAATGCTCACGAGTAGGATGGAGATCCCGTGAGTCAAAAGAGGAGCCTGGCACGAAGGAAGAAGAGCTAGCCTGCTCACGAGAGGAAGCTCAATCTACAGTGGATGGCTCCACTACGATCCAAGCTTCGAAATCTGAATATGCAAATCCAAAGGGTCAAGACATATAATAGTAAACAACTATAGCCAAGTGGCAAAGCGATAAGAATAGGGGTTAGAACACAAGTATAATATATGAGGACAGGTATCGCATACATGGAACAGGAATTCGAAAGTAAGGTTAATTATAAGCAAAAGTGATTGTATACGCTTAGGTCACGGTCCCATGAGACTAGTACATCGAAGGAATAATCCAAACAAGGAAACCCTCATATATATACCTTTGACTCATGCCACAGTATATCCAAGCGTATAGAATCAGAGATGCAAATCAACTATGGTCAGGCCAAGAATGCATAACAGTAATTGTCAAGGTCCATAATACACGTATCATAAGTCATAACCGGAACTATAACATGAATCACAATAGGCAACGTCTACTATTATTATACTCGTCTAACTCATATATCTAGGTATGTGTTGAGTGTACATCCCACACACATACATCCATATATAAGAAAGTCGAGGGTCGTTACCGGAAGTAGATGGAGAACTGATATCACCTCTTATAGTGGTTTCCATACACCTGGAACCAGCTTTTGGAGGCCCAAAGTCCCCTAAATGTAATGACATATAACTTACCGCCAATATATATATATCCCATCACTATAAGCAAGGTATCATTCCGGCATCCATCACTTCCTCCATACCCATACAAGTTGTCCTTTTTATAGTTTATAATATAATTATCTGATTATGGGAATGAGTAGGATCATAACTGTAATCATACATGTAGTCAGAACTGTAATCATAAATGTAATCAGAAATGTAAGACATAGCAAGTGATCAGGTACTACATTCCCATTATCGAGATAATTATACAATGTCAAGTGTGTCATGCCTTGTTGTAAAGAGATAGCATGACAAAATGGTGATATACATGTGTTAAAAGGAAACATAAAACTAACAAGTCTAAAGAATTGACAAACGGTTGATAATGTTAACGAACAAGTCATGAAGTATCAAGTGGTGAGATCCATCAAGTAATAAGTCATGTGGTATCAATTATGAAGCATAAACAAGACTAAAGTACCACATGCATAGAGGTTAAGATTCAAATCAGAAAAGAAAGCAACTAAATTAACCAGTCAGAATTAGTCGACTAGGTGAAAGATTAGTCGACTAATAAGGGTCTTCAGTCGACTAATAGTCCGCAGGAGTCGACTAAAGTGGTTTTCCAGAGAGTTTGGTAGTCGACTTGGGTTGGAAGGGTAGTCGACTTGGTGAACTATAAGTCGACTAACGAATACGCAAGTCGACTAAATCTGTGATGCCTAAAATGGGATTTATTTCAGGGACATGTAGTCGACTAGGATCAAGGGTATAGTCGACTAAAGGTATCTAGTCGACTAGTAATATAGACTAAGTCGACTAGGGCCGAGAGTTGGTGTTTTTGGTTCAAGGAAAATTAGTCGACTAGGGGTCAAAATGTAGTCGACTAGGGGAGTCTAGTCGACTGATAAAATAGCTTAGTCGACTAAAACTGTGAAATCAGAAAAGCTACGTTTTAACTAAGGTGGGTTAGTCGACTAGGCCCTAGGTTAAGTCGACTAATCCTGGGGAAAACTGAGCATAAAACAGAATTTCTGATGGTTGTTTGATGGCTAAAAAATACGATTTTTATGGCACAAACGTACATGAAATTGTCAGCACAATTTTACAAGGAGGTTGTCTAGTCTGGTGAGTAAAGATACTCACGTAGATCGGTTATGAGAAGCTTTACGAACTCGGAATGGTTGTGGTCGACGAATTGATCAACGGAGATGTAATCGACGAAGAGAGATGATCCCAATCCAAAGTAGTTGAGGTTGAAGTGAAGATGAAGACCTAGGTGATTGATGTTGAGATAGAGGAGGGAATGGTGAAGGTTTTCTCTTTGGTGAAGTGAAAAAGAGAAAGAAATGTAAAGGAAGGGATTTATATAGGTTTTGATTTTATAAAGGAGATGTAATTATGTAGAAGGGAGGGGTTTAATTGCAAAATAGGAGATGGGATGGGTGTCTCTCCTTGGCCACTTGGCCGGCCATGGGGAAGAGAGAGAGGGGTGCATTAATGGGGATATTTTGGAGGAAAGATATTTTGGAAAATATGAATTGTTGGAATTTTAGAAATTGGAAATCCTTTGGCTTGGAGAAGAAGGAAAGAATAAAGGAAAAGAGAAAAAGAAAAGATTGAAATGAGAAGATATTTTCTGGTCTCCAAAATCAAAATGTCGGAAACACAGTTTCCCGAGTTAATGTCGAGCATGCGGGAAAACATTTCAGAAAATACCGAAATCGTCCGAAATTCAAGTATCTCGGAACGACTCGTAATTGATACCAAAAATCAATAATATTATACTAATATCATAGTGAAATCCGTTTTAATAAATACGGTATAGTTTTAAAGTTAAAAATCCCGGAACCAATAAAATACCGACTCCGTTGGAATTTTCATAAATTCATAAAATCCTCAGAAAAAGAATGTAGGTAGAAAATATGATTCTAAGGAATAATGCCTAAAGGGCCATCTTGAAATTCCTAACTGTTGGAATTTAAAAATACTGGAATCAGTCTTCTATCGACTCCGGCGGAAAAACCATAAATTCGTAAAATCTTCAGAAAAGTATTTAAATAAGAAATGTGATTCTAAGAAGAAAAGTCTAAAGACTCTTCTGGAAATTCCAAGGTTTGTGAATTAAAAATCCGGGAAGCGGTCAGCGACACTGGCCGACACCCGTTATGAAGAAATTCCTTTTAATTTCAGAAAAATTCCAGAAATTCATGTAAAATCTAATATATTGGAAAATGATATTTGAAATAAAATTGGTCGAATACGGAAAGTAATCGAAAAATACGTTCGAAAAAATGAATACGCAATTAAGCACGTATTCCGGGAACGGGGTATTACATAATGCAAATATCGCAACACTCCTAATACAATTTATAAGTGTAGCCGAATTCCTTTGCAGGGCTCTGGACTAACTCCTCTTGATTCCCCTTGAAATGGGTTGAGGTGCTATGTGAAGCTCTTGTTGGATGAGTATAAGTGATGCACACAAACAAGCAAGCCAAGCATATATCAATGAACAATATGTAAGATGCAAGGCAACACAAGCACACAAGAATATAATAGATAGGCAATATGAAGCAATGCTCAACACAAGCAAATATGAATGTATGGAATGAATGAATAATGCTTTGCACAAATAAACAAGAGAGAGTTAAGAGAAATTGGATCAAACGCAAACACAAAGATATGTTACGAGGTTCGAGCCCCTAGCTCTACTTCCCCGCCTACACCACCGTGTAGGATTTCCCATCCACTATAGGAGTACCAAACTCCTCTCTCAACCTTACAAAGCCACCGAGACTATACAACCACAATCTACCTCTACCGAAGAGGGATAATACCCGTAGCCAACAACCAACACAATCACCTCTACCTAAGAGGGATCCAAACACCACTCCGATCACCTCTACGAAAGAGGGATACAAAAGAACAAGGAGGGTTTACAACTATGAGGTTTACAACAACAACCTCAAACACTTCTCTTTTTCTCTTTTCCACAAAACAAAAAGGATCCTAGTAGATTAGGATAGGTGATAGCTCAAGTGTGAAAAACTAGGTGTTTTGGAAAACAAGAACTCAAAGAAAACACTTGGGAAATTTCTTGTAAAAGATAAAGAATGAAAGCCAATACAAAAATCCCAAATTCCAATTTCTTTGATTTTTCCAAAACCCAAAAACACAAAGAATAAATCTTGTTAGCACTTAAAACTCTTTTAAAAACTTCTTTTTAACTTTAGAGAATGTAAGAAAAACAGCCCAAAAAAATCTTGTCCAAAAACTCTTTCAAATAGGGTATTTATAGCTCCTAGAAAAATATAGCCGTTAGGCTGATGTGGCAGCCTGACAGGCTGGCGGTCGACTGGCCGGTCGACGTCCAACGGTCAAAAAATAGCCGTTGACAGCTTCCGGTCGACTGGTCGGTCGACCCGAACAACCCGAGAGCAATCTGCTCTCAGTCGGTCGACCGCACGGTCGACCGTCTACAAAACAGCCGACGTGCACGGTTTGTGCACGTCCGGTCGACTGGCGGTCGACTGGCCGCTTGGCCCAGTCGACCGTCCCCGTCGACCGGCCCAACCTGGCAGACAGCAAAATAGGTCAGATTGGAACACATTTTTGAGGTCTACAACGTTCGAATTTGAGAATACGTATATATGATGAAGTTGTAGATATTGAAGTCTTCTTTCTAATGCAACTTAAATCAAATCAATATCAATTCAGAATTTAAAGTTATCAATAAAATACTAAAAGGTGTCAAAACAGAAACTGTAAACTGTTTTCAGAACAAGAACAGATTTCAACCAAATATTTGACAACTTTAAAATTAGAATCAGAAAATGGTTATTAAATAAGAAATTTAGATCTGAAAGTTATATTTGAAATGCAAGTTAAATCATGTTATTTGAATATAAAAATAAAAAGTTATGATAATAACTATAGAAGGGTGTCAAGCAGATCAGAAGAACTAAAACTGGTTTAAATCCAAAAATCCGATATATGTACTTGAAATCCAAACCGATTCAATCAAAAACCAAACATATTGAATTATGTGTGTGTATTGTGAACTTGAGCATATCAACTATACTAAACTTTACAAATGGATCTAAAACTCACAATCTAAACTAGGATACCTAAGTCTTTCTTGATGATCTCCATCCTCAAGTAGACTTGCTCCCAAACGCGTGATCCACCGAGTGCAAAGGAAAGATCTTGAAGCTTGAGCACCGGAATCACCATGATAAGCTTCTAAACTCCTCTTGTTGAAGCTATCACCAAACTAATATCTTGCTAATGATCTGAAACTTAAAATCACAAGATTATTAGTAAACATAACTACATGAGTTGATCATCATCAAAACTAGAGTGGAGGGCCTTTGGGCCAATAGGCAATACAACCACAATCCACCTCTACCGAAGAGGGATAAGGCCCGTAGCCAACAACCAAACTCCACCTCACAATAGAGGGAGCAAACACAAACCTCAACCTCTACCAAAGAGGGAGCAACCAACAAATGAAGGTTTACAACAAGTGGTATATCTCAACCACAAACCTTTTCTCTTTTTCCACAAAACAAGATCCTAATAGATTAGGATAGAAGATAAGCTCAAGTGGAAATCAAGGTGTTTTGGAAATCAAATATGTAACACCCCGTTCCCGGAATACGTACTTAGTTGCGTATTCGTATTTTTTGATCGTATTTTTGATTTACTTCCTATATTTGTTTTGTATTATGAATTATTCATATGATCGTATTGCCTTGGATTCGGATTTGTGAACTCGGAGTCAGCCCTAGTCTGAACCGGGGACTCGATCCTAGTAGATTTCTCAATTTGATCTTTTTGTTATTCCAAATTGACCGATTTCAGTTTTAAATACTGTTTTCCAATATTTTGGATTTTCTATGATTTTCTGGAATTTTCCTGAATTAAGTTGAAAATCTTCAAACCGGTGTCGACCAGTACCGCTGACCGATTCTCGGATTTTTAATTTACAAACGGAGTTGAATTTTAAGAAATGACTTTCCAGTAACTTCTTAAAATCACCTTTTCTATCTAAATACTTTTTCTGAGAATTTTCTAAATTTATCAAAATTTCACTGGATTGGGTGTCGGCCAGTATCACTGGTTGATTCCAGGAATTTTAATTTGCAATTGGAATCAAATTTCTAGATTCCGCTTTCATATTACTTCTTAGAATTATATTTTCTTCTTTCAGACATTTTCTGGGATTTTTCAAATTTTATCAAAATCTGGCCGACCCGGTGTAGACCGGTATTGACCATTGACTTCAGAATTTTTATTTTGAAAATGAGATTGAATTCCTGAAAACCGATTTCACCAAAAATCATTTTATAATATTTATTATTTTTGGGAATTTTTGGAAGCTTTTCAAGTTACTTTATTTTTGGGACTTTCCGGAGTTTTCGGTGTTTTCCCAGATACCGGAATAGTGTCCAGATATTTTCCCACTTTTCTCTCTCCTCGCCAAACGCGAGCTTCACTCCTGGTATTTTGCATTTAATGCGGAGATCCTCTCCATACTGCATTTAATGCACTGCCAATCAATCCCAATCAAGTCATCATGACTTTTGTCCTTTTGTGAAACGCAGCTTTGGCATCTTCCCTGGACGCAGCCTTGATTCCCGCGTTTGCCCATTTTGGCCTAAACGCAGCCAACCATTTTGTTGAGACGCAGCCATCTCCTTCCAATGAAACGCAAGTTTCATTCTTTGGCTTCAAAAGTCAAACTTGCAATCATTATTTCTTTATATATAATACCCCACCTCCTTCTCTCTCTTTCATTTCTCTTCTCCTTCTTCCTTGTTTCCTGCAGCCGCCAACAGAGAAGCCACTAAAAGCCTCCTCCTCCTTCCTTTGGCCACCATACTCTACCTTCTCCACCTCCACTTTCACCACCAACACCATCACTTCTTTCTTCTCCATCTCCTCCTCCTTTTCCAACAACAACAACATCTCCATACCACCTTCTTCAACCTCTTTTCACCATAAAACACCAAAGAACCCATCCTCTCCACCAAAACTTCGCCACCATCTCCACCACCACCTACATCTCCTTGGCCACCATCAAGTATACCATCTTCACCTCCTCGGCGAGCTCTTTCATTCTAGCCAACTTGTCGCTCCCCGTGGCACCGTTTGCAAAATCCCATTTTTGGCAAAGTGAACTAGACTTGCACCTTCAACCTCTCTCCATCACCTTGTGAAGACCGGCCACTCCTTTTGGATTGGGGCCGCGTTCTTCTCCGCTGGCAAGACTTAGGGCCGGTACCCTCCTTTTGGATTGGGGCCGAACTTCCCTTCGTCGGACGCAGCAAGGAACCTGTAGGCGAGTAATTCTACTCGCCAAGACATGATCAATCACTTGTATTTTCATATCAACGAACACAACACATAAAGGATAATTCTGCTCTCTGTTTGACTCTGTTAGTCGACTTGACCCAGTCATTAGTCGACTAGAACCCTTTATTAGTCGACTATCCTTTTGTTATAGTCGACTAACTCCCTTGAAACGCAGCTTTTCTTCTGAAGACGCGACCCTATTAGTCGACTAACTCATTGCCCTAGTCGACTTTCTTTCTTTCTGAAGACGCGGACTTGTGAGACGCGGACTTGTGAGACGCGGACTTGTGACAAGACGCGGACTTGTGAGACGCGGCCTTATGAAACGCAGTCTTGTGAAACGCAGCCTATTAGTCGACTAACCCCTTCTTCTAGTCGACTAACTTTTCTCCTGAAAACGCAACTCTTTGAAAACGCAACCCATTAGTCGACTTTCCCTTCTCTATAGTCGACTAACTCCTCTATAAGTCGACTAATTGCCTTCCCCTAGTCGATTAATTTTGGCTATTTGCTGTGGTTAATCACTTTCTTGGAAATGAACCTTATACTCGAGACATGTATTATATATTATTATTTCATGGCATGTTACTTGACAAATATCACCTTCCCTCCTCTCTGTTTGTTTCCTAACGCGGATCCATGCCCGCGTCCATGTTCTTCTTGTGTTAACGCGACGCGGAACTCACATCCGCGTCCGCGTTCTCCTCGCGTCCTGATTTGAACACGGGTCTCGAACCCCGCGTTTGTGGCACCCTCGCGACGTGACTCCCGTGTTTGTGACTTCCGCGTCTGCTATTTCCTGCGTCTGGTATTTCCCGCGATGCGATTCCCGCGTCTGCGACCCTCGCATCCCATGCTCAAACCCGCGTTTCCCTGTGCACACTCCAATTCCATATACTTCTCTCTCCCTGGACTTCTCCCTTACTTTCTCTCTAACGCACTGACGCGTCGATTTCCTGCTATTCCGGATATCAGAGATTTCACTAAGATTTAGGCGAGTGATCTCGCTATCCTCTTGCCTTACTATTTTATTGGTTATGCGAGTGTTCTCGCTTCCTTTGGACTTTCCTATTTTCATCGGTCGACTTGTATTCTTCATGATTTATGCTGTTTGGAACTAACACCTTCTTTGATTGTGTTCAACTATTATTCTGTTACTTAACAAACTTGATATGCTTTTGCTTGATACTTACCATCTACATGCTAATGCCTGTCACCTGTTTATACTACTTGTCATTTTCATGCTACTATTTAACACATGTATATCACCTGGCAACTGATGTGTTATCACCTAACATCGAACATGCTACTACTTGGCAAGACCTCTTGTTATGACATGACTTGCCACCAGACTAATATCAATCTCTTGACATGACTGGTTACCTGTCTAATATCATCCTCCTGTCATGCTATCACTTGACACCCAACATGATATACTTGACTCTTATGATTATCACGATAACGGGAATTATGACCTGGCATCTTGATAGTACAAACTGTACTCCTGTTACTCATGTGATACCTTATAGTACGAACCAGTACTCCTGAGATACATGTATTCCTGACTTGCTCTTGCTCATTCCCGGAATCTGATAATCATCTAATAATTCATAAAAGGAACAACTTGCATCGGGTCGGGGGAAACTTGCGGCTATCAATATGTGTTCGTGTTTACAGTGGTATTAGGCATGTTGTGCAACTAAAATTTCCGGTCTGACCTGTGGGCCTCCAGGCGACCGAGGGGAGTGCTGGCTCCCTCCTTTCTGGTACCATCATGATAAGGGCATACATAAGTCCCTCCTGTTAGCCTTGCGGCTGGTTCCGTCCACCAAGCAACGGAACAATCCTGGGCCGTGGTCCCGGGTATGTACGGGACCCACTGTAAACATAGTTCGTTGATACCCCCGCTGGTTTCCAATAACAACTTGCTTTACTCGGATATGGATCTATGTGTGCTGGGACGCTAGTTCACATAGCTAGATATCAGGGTAAGACGAGTATAATAAAGTGTCAAGATAATAACCTGCTCTTTAAGTTGTAAGTAGAAGTATGTGGAATGGGACGCATACTGAAGCCTGCAGCTTAAACGGCTATGAATCTGTGATATGCCTTACCATATTTGGTTGTCCTGGATTTTACTTCGGATTTTCGGCTTTATGAGTATTATCGTATTAATTGCTCATACTCTGCTTTATCCCTTATATCCACTTGTCTCCTGTTCATTATCTTATCATGCCCTGAGTACAGTCGGGTTGTATGTGCTTGGATTATGGTGACATGAGACAAAGGTATATAGATGAGGGTTTCCTTATTTGGATTATTCCTTCGACGTACTAGTCTTATGAAGCCGTGATCTGAAACCATACAATCAGATTTGCTCGTCCTCGGCTTTATTTGGTTTTATCGCTTTACATATACTTACCCTTGCTCGCCACTTGGCTTTTGCTTCACCACTCGCCTGGGGAGTTTCATCTGACTCCCCTGGATCCTCATGTCCAGGTCATGGAGCTTGGAGCGTATGGATTTTCTCAGTTGCTGATCAGAGTGGCGCAGCGGAAGCATGGATCCCCAGCTGACCATCTGAAGCTCTATCCTTCCAGGCCCCCTTGTGTGCCTCTTGAGTTTTCCTTTTGTAAACTCGTGAGTGCCTGTGTACTGTTCATACTTGTACATCTCTTTGTAATCTCGCAATTGCGCATATCAGTGATGTAATATTCATGTAATATTGGATCACCTCTGGTGATAACTTTGTAATTGTACTCATAGGTTGGAATGTATAATGCATCATTTGCTTCCGTACTCTGATTCTTGCCTGTACTGATGCTTAGCGTATATACGTGAGGGTATTTCTGACCTGCGTATATACGTCGCAGTAACGTCTCCGTACCCGCTGGATCGGGGCGTTACAGGTTGGTATCAGAGCCTAGGCTCTCACATCCTCAGTACAACCAGTCGGCAAATTAATGGTAAAGAAATTTGCAACTGGAATGCATGAGTCTTGGTTATACAATCCAACTATAAGTACAAAGTTATCCATTCTCCCTTGATGATCTTATCCTTGAATTCTGAAGTTCTCCATCCTTTCATACTTCAGTTTCTTGTCATTCTTGGACCAACTCGGACATGAAAAGATGGGGAATTCTTAACAGTTTTGGTTCTTCTTAGAATGGCCCTAATGGAGGAAGTGTTGAATGGAGACGATTTCTACAAAAGTATGATGATAAACTAACAAGTACAGACGAAGGTCCCGCACCAAGGATTATTGGTTGCACTCCGGGAACAGAAGCCAGGTAACATGTTGGATTTCAGGAAATGCTAACCGGTAATTTTTCAAGC
This sequence comes from Agave tequilana, assembly GCA_038442645.1. Lineage (NCBI taxonomy): Eukaryota > Viridiplantae > Streptophyta > Magnoliopsida > Asparagales > Asparagaceae > Agave > Agave tequilana. The sequence goes on from JAVJIF010034470.1 coordinate 11,206, forward strand.
ATGGAGGAGCCCTGAGTGTATAGCAGTGGTCAGTAAACAAGATGGATCTTCTAAGTCAACTTGGGTCCCTGACGAGAACTAGGTGAAAATGATCAAGATTCAATTAGAAGTGAAAATGATCAAGATTCAATTAGAAGATGTGGCCAGGGCGTGGTGGTTGGTAGAAGCAGCAAGACTGGAAAAGCCCATCACTTGGGACTAGTTCTTGAAGGATTTCTATAAGAAGATTCTCCTCTATAATAGCTCAGAAAAAAAAAAATTGCGGTAAGGAGATTGAATTGTAAGTAAGTACACTGCAAAATTCCTAAGACATAGTTGGTTAGTGTTTTACCTGGTGGCCGACAAGGAAAGCCGATCAAGCAATATCTTAGTGAGGGATGAAGATGAGGATCAAGATGTCTCTTATTCCCAAGCAGCCTAAGGAGTATTCTCAAGTTCTTTTGTCATCATCCGGGAAGTGGAATGGACCCAGAGAAGGAAGATTAGGGTGAGTTGCAGATGAAGTTGGTGAAGAGACCCTCTTAATTGATGGAAGTTGAAGGCTCAGACAGGCCTCTGGATGCCCTACTAGCTAAGCCATCCCTCCAACCCTGCCCTCAACATATGACCGGTGGATATTGTCTGGAGCCGGGCACCTTTAACATAACCACCAGAAAGATTATGAACTACGACATATTCGGGTTCGGGGATTAGTTGAAAAGTGATTGCCTGCTCAAGGAGACAGAGAACATCGCACCGATCAGATCAACTCATCTAGTATCACCGTTGTGAGGGAATCTAGGACCTACTAGCAGAATGACCTTGCTTCATCCCCAGCATAAAGCGTGGAGTCATACACAAAGGAGACCAAGAGCTAGGGCACCTGGTAGAAGGAGGCAAACATATAATCTGACGAAAGAGGAAGTCCGGATGTTCTATATGATGGGGTGAGAACAGGAAGGGATGCTCAATATCTGAAGGGGGAACCCAGTACTGACCGTAACTATTTATCCCCATTTTTTTTGCATGTCCGGGAGTTGGTAAATTCTCTATATCATATCCTCCTCATTGCACTATCACCATCAATCCTAGTCCGTCCTATCTCTCTCCCTATTTCGTGATTCCTACTTCTTTTATTTTTGCTATTCTGATTTTTATGATCTTTATGCCAACTTAAGATATGTGTAGACTAGTGAGGTAACAGCAGGACTATATGGTTCGTTCTCATTATGTTCGGGCATTCCTTGACTCTGGTATATCACATTGTCTTATATTAGACAGATCTTCGACCCCGCGTTATATTCTTATATTTATGGATACATCACGGGAGACCAGTACATCTAGCGGAGTAGCTATCACTTATATAATCAGTTAGACTATATCATTACACGAGGAGTGCCAGTACAGATCAGTGTTTCAGAATAAGGACTTCTAGCAAACAGAATTATGATATTTTTTTCATTTCTATTACCCTCAATAGCGATCATGATTTCTTCAACCATGTTCAGGGAACTCGGGCATTCTCAGAGCTGATTTGCAGTCAGGATATTATTTAGAAGACAGTATTCGGGACACGCTTCGATTATTATAATTTCTTGATCGTGTTCTCAGAGCCAATAACTCCTGCCAGTTTTTATTGATTTGGTGGACCAAAGGCTCCGCTAGCCTCGCTAAGCGAGGGTCGTGTTCTAGTCATCCGTGAACCTAACTAGTGTGAGTTTCGCTGCACCCTGGTGCTTAGCATTTAGTGTTGTGTTACGCGCTGGCTTCGCCGCGTGAGCTTCGCCACATGCGAGCCTCGCAGAGCGTTAGCTTCGCCGCACCCTAATGCTTAACACCTGAGCTGTGTTACGCGATGACCTCATCTAGGCTTGGTTTCATTCGTGGCTAGTCCCTTCAGTGTTTAGCACTCTAGCCATTCCTCGGATTTCTTCTGCCCAGCGTGCTTTCATGGACCTGTTGAACAGAGTTTCATCACTATATCTGAGCTATCTCCATGACCTTGTCAATGATCCATTCCACCAATCTTGCAGGACTCCGATTATCTTCTACATGTTCCACCTGCAGTCGGGTTATCATTCATAAGCCAGTATTCCGAATTCTTCACAGTTATTTAATATTCTTGGCTACGTCTTTCAGAGTTAGCAAAGCCCAGTATGCAGCCCGTCAGTGATTCTACTGCAAAAGGATAACATCTTACCATGCAGGGTTTTATATTATATTATGAACTTCAACACTATGGATTTCATCATCTTTGGCTCACAGTCTGATCGAAGTATTATTGATTATCTTACCAAGCCAGCTCACCTTATATCATTCAGAATGGGGTAGTCTTTTGAAGTTCTGACAGCGTTGTTTTATAAGCAGACATCAGATCAGTATTATTATGGCACCATCAGGGGATGTATGTATACGGCAGAAGTGCGGAGATGCCTCAGTCTTGAGTTAGCCGTTCAGTCGATCTGGGAGAACGGCTCATAGTTATTCATATCTTGATTGGCATAATCCTCATTCCTATCTTTTGTGTTCATTTCACCCCTTATCGAAATTGCGAGGACGCAATTTTTTGTAAGGTGGATGGAGTGTAACCCCCGTTCCCGGAATACGTACTTAGTTGCGTATTCGTATTTTCTGATCGTATTTTTGATTTACTTCCTGTATTTGTTTTGTATTATGAATTATTCATATGATCGTATTGCCTTGGATTCGGATTTGTGAACTCGGAGTCAGCCCTAGTCTGAACCGGGGACTCGATCCTAGTAGATTTCTCAATTTGATCTTTTTGTTATTCTAAATTGACCGATTTCAGTTTTAAATACTGTTTTCCAATATTTTGGATTTTCTATGATTTTCTGGAATTTTCCTGAATTAAGTTGAAAATCTTCAAAACCGGTGTCGACCAGTACCGCTGACCGATTCTCGGATTTTTAATTTACAAACGGAGTTGAATTTTAAGAAACGACTTTCCAGTAACTTCTTAAAATCACCTTTTCTATCTAAACACTTTTTCTGAGAATTTTCTAAATTTATCAAAATTTCACTGGATTGGGTGTCGGCCAGTATCACTGGTTGATTCCAGGAATTTTAATTTGCAATTGGAATCAAATTTCTAGATTCCGCTTTCATATTACTTCTTAGAATTATATTTTCTTCTTTCAGACATTTTCTGGGATTTTTCAAATTTTATCAAAATCTGGCAGACCCGGTGTAGACCGGTATTGACCATTGACTTTAGGATTTTTATATTGAAAATGAGATTGAATTCCTGAAAACTGATTTCACCAAAAATCATTTTATAATATTTATTATTTTTGAGAATTTTTGGGAAGCTTTTCAAGTTACTTTATTTTTGGGACTTTCCGGAGTTTTCGGTGTTTTCCCAGATACCGGAATAGTGTCCAGATATTTTCCCACTTTTTCTCTCTCCTCGCCAAACGCGAGCTTCACTCCTGGGATTTTGCATTTAATGCGGAGATCCTCTCCATGCTGCATTTAATGCACTGCCAATCAATCCCAATCAAGTCATCATGACTTTTGTCCTTTTGTGAAACGCAGCTTTGGCATCTTCCCTGGACGCAGCCTTGATTCCCGCGTTTGCCCATTTTGGCCTATGTAACGCCCCGATTCCACGTTACGGGGACGTCACTGCAACGTATATACGCAAGTCAAAAGTACCTTCACGTATATACGCTAAGCATCAGTACAAACAAGAATCAGAGTACGGAAGCAAGTGGTGCATTATACATTCCAACACATGAGTACAATTACAAAGTTATCACCAGAGGTGATCCAATATTACATGAATATTACATCACAGATATGCGCAAATGCGGGAATACATGAAAATGAACAAGTTCTGGACGGTCTGCTGGAAATCCACGCTACCGCTGCGCCACTCTGATCAGCAACTGGGAGAATCCACACGCTCCTAGCTCCATGACCTGGACGTGAGGTCCAGGGGAGTCAGTGACACTCCCCAGGCGAGTGGGATAGAAAGCCAAGTGGCGAAGCAAGGACGAGCACAAGTGTGCATACAACAAATGATACCAAGTAAGAAGTACTCAGGAGCAGGTAGGTTAGAACAGGTATAGCATAAAAATCATAAAACAGGAAATTGATTACAAGCAAAATTGATTGTATACGCTTAGGTCACGGTCCCATGAGACTAGTACATCGAAGGAATAATCCAAACAAGGAAACCCTCATCTATATACCCTTATATCATGCCACCGAAATCCAAGCGTATAGAATCAGAGTTGCAAATCACACGATAGTCATAACAGGAGTACATGACAAGAATAACAAGAGTCCATAATAGGCGTAACAGGAGTCATAACAGGAATCATAACAGGAATCATAACAGAATCTATTATTATTATTACTTGTCTGACCCATATCTAGGTATGTGACCTGGTGTACGGCCAACCCACATACATCCATATATAAGCAAGTCAAGAGTTATTAACGGAAGCAGATGGAGAACTGATATCACTTCTTATAGTGGTTTCCATACACCTGGAACCAGCTTTGGAGGCCCAAAGTCCCCCTATTCAGTAATTCAGATTCACTACCGCCAGTACATATATATATATATATATATATATGTATATATATATATACTTTTATTCCATCACTATAAGCAAGGTATCATTCCGGCATCCATCACTTCCTCCCATTCCCCATACAAGTTGTAGCTTAATAAGAATTATCAGATTACGGGTAAGAATAAACATAACAGTAATAGCCCAACAGATTCAAGAGGTGGCTCCCACAGATTCAAGAGGTGGCCCCCACCGTGTAGTGTGGCACTTTGTTCCATGTGGCACTTTGTTCTGAGGGATGGATTCTAGAGGTGGCCCCCACCGAGTATGGTGTGGCACTTAGTTCCATAATAATAAGACAGGATTCCCGTAAACATAATAATTACAAAGTCAAGTATATCATGCTTGGTTTTAAAAGATAGCATGACAAGGTGGTGATATTAGCAAGCAACCAAACATAACAAGAGATTGATATAGTCCGGGTAAGTCATGACATAACAAGTGGGTCTTGCCAAAAAGTAGCATGGTAAGTGGTCAGGTGATATACATGTGTTAAAAGGAAGCATACAACTAACAAGTCTGAAGCAATGACAAGTAGTAACATGGAAGTGACTCAAGGTCCAACGACCACGAAGGGTTGGCCACGCATGGTATAAAACAGTAAAAGATATATAAACATGAAATAGAAATATGAAGCGAAATACTTATCGACGATGAAACGGGAAACTCAAATAGAGAAGAGCGAAGAGCGAGACTACTCGCTGAAATAAGAAAGTCCAGAAGAAAGCGAGAACACTCGCCTGAATCACCAGAAAAGCCGAAAGGTCTGAAATCCACGGAACTCGGGATGCGCCAGAATTATGATATGAATATGTAGAGAGAGAAAGTGAAGAGGTTTGATGGTGGTGGTAATTTGGAGAAGGTAAAGGAAAGGTGAAAGCTTTGGTGGAGTTGTTGGAGTTGTGGTGGTTTGAATGGAGATGGAGGAGGAAGAAGATGAAGGAAAAGGGTTGGAGAAGTTGTAGTGGTGGTGGAGATGAAGAGGAGTTGGTGGAGGTTTTGGTTTTGGTGAAGTGATGAAGAGATGAATGAAATGAAATGGAGAAGGAGAGGTATTTATAGAGTTTGGATTTGTGAAGGTGATGCAAATAAATAAAAGAGAGGGGCTTATTTGCAAAATGGGAGGGGTGAGGTGTTTCTCTTGGCCAATGGTGGCTTGCCATGGTGAGGGGTGAGGTGGAATGGAAGTGTGTGGAAGTTGGTGAGGTGGAGATGGTGAGGTGGAGAAGAAGCTTGTAGAAGCTTTTGGAAGAGTGTAGAAGTTTGGAGAAACTTGGTGGAAAGAAAGGAAACTTAGGGTGGAAGTAAAAGGAAATAAAGAAAATAGAAAAAGAAAAGAAATGAAAAGAGAAGATATTCTCTTGGAATTAAAAATAGAAAATATTGAAAACACGGATTCCCGGGTTTAAGTCGAGGATGCGGAAAACATTTCGGAAAATACCGAAATCGTCCCGAAATCAAGTATCTCGGAACGACCCGAAATAATTATGAAAAATCAAGAATATAATTCTAAGACTTACGGTGAAATCCGTTTTAAGAAATACTTTATAGTTTTAAAACTAAAATCCCGGAATTAATCAAGATACCGACTCCGGTGGAATTTTCATAAATTCATAAAATCCTCAGAAAAAGTATTTAGGTAAGAAATGTGATTCTAAGAAATAATGTCTAAAGACTCTTCAAGAAATTCCAATCTGATTGTAAATTAAAAATCCGGGAATCGATCAGCGGCACTGGTCGACACCGGTTTGAAGATTTTCAATTAATTCAGGAAAATTCCAGAAAATCATAGAAATCTAATATATTGAAAAATAATATTTGAAACTGAAATCGGTCAAATACAAGAAGTAAATCGAAAAATACGATCGAAAAACTGAATACGTAACTAAGTACGTATTCCGGGAGCGGGGTATTACAATCCACCCACCTTACAAAAAATTGCGTCCTCGCATTTCGTTAAGGGGTAAATTGAACACAAGGGGACAAAGGCTGGAATAAAGGCTTCATAAAACCAAACAGGGTAAAGGATGGAAAGGATTAGGAATCAAAGGAAGGATGATCAAGATAGAATAGATAACTCTGTACTTGTAGTTGGAATGTATAACCAAGACTCATGCATTCTGGACGTACTGAGGAAGTAAGAGCCTAAGCTCTGATACCAACCTGTAACGCCCCGATTCCACGGTTACGGGGACGTCACTGCAACGTATATACGCAAGTCAAAAGTACCTTCACGTATATACGCTAAGCATCAGTACAAACAAGAATCAGAGTACGGAAGCAAGTGGTGCATTATACATTCCAACACATGAGTACAATTACAAAGTTATCACCAGAGGTGATCCAATATTACATGAATATTACATCACAGATATGCGCAAATGCGGGAATACATGAAAATGAACAAGTTCTGGACGGTCTGCTGGAGATCCACGCTACCGCTGCGCCACTCTGATCAGCAACTGGGAGAATCCACACGCTCCTAGCTCCATGACCTGGACGTGAGGTCCAGGGGAGTCAGTGACACTCCCCAGGCGAGTGGGATAGAAAGCCAAGTGGCGAAGCAAGGACGAGCACAAGTGTGCATACAACAAATGATACCAAGTAAGAAGTACTCAGGAGCAGGTAGGTTAGAACAGGTATAGCATAAAAATCATAAAACAGGAAATTGATTACAAGCAAAATTGATTGTATACGCTTAGGTCACGGTCCCATGAGACTAGTACATCGAAGGAATAATCCAAACAAGGAAACCCTCATCTATATACCTTATATCATGCCACCGAAATCCAAGCGTATAGAATCAGAGTTGCAAATCACACGATAGTCATAACAGGAGTACATGACAAGAATAACAAGAGTCCATAATAGGCGTAACAGGAGTCATAACAGGAATCATAACAGGAATCATAACAGAATTATTATTATTATTACTTGTCTGACCCATATATCTAGGTATGTGACCTGGTGTACGGCCAACCCACATACATCCATATATAAGCAAGTCAAGAGTTATTAACGGAAGCAGATGGAGAACTGATATCACTTCTTATAGTGGTTTTCATACACCTGGAACCAGCTTTGGAGGCCCAAAGTCCCCTATTCAGTAATTCAGATTCACTACCGCCAGTACATATATATATATATGTATATATATATACTTTTATTCCATCACTATAAGCAAGGTATCATTCCGGCATCCATCACTTCCTCCCATTCCCCATACAAGTTGTAGCTTAATAAGAATTATCAGATTACGGGTAAGAATAAACATAACAGTAATAGCCCAACAGATTCAAGAGGTGGCCCCCACAGATTCAAGAGGTGGCCCCCACCGTGTAGTGTGGCACTTTGTTCCATGTGGCACTTTGTTCTGAGGGATGGATTCTAGAGGTGGCCCCCACCGAGTATGGTGTGGCACTTAGTTCCATAATAATAAGACAGGATTTCCGTAAACATAATAATTACAAAGTCAAGTATATCATGCTTGGTTTAAAAGATAGCATGACAAGGTGGTGATATTAGCAAGCAACCAAACATAACAAGAGATTGATATAGTCCGGGTAAGTCATGACATAACAAGTGGGTCTTGCCAAAAAGTAGCATGGTAAGTGGTCAGGTGATATACATGTGTTAAAAGGAAGCATACAACTAACAAGTCTGAAACAATGACAAGTAGTAACATGGAAGTGACTCAAGGTCCAACGACCACGAAGGGTCGGCCACGCATGGTATAAAACAGTAAAAGATATATAAACATGAAATAGAAATATGAAGCGAAATACTTATCGACCGATGAAACGGAAAACTCAAATAGAGAAGAGCGAAGAGCGAGACTACTCGCTGAAATAAGAAAGTCCAGAAGAAAGCGAGAACACTCGCCTGAATCACCAGAAAAGCCGAAAGGTCTGAAATCCACGGAACTCGGGATGCGCCAGAATGATATGAATATGTAGAGAGAGAAAGTGAAGAGGTTTTGATGGTGGTGGTAATTTGGAGAAGGTAAAGGAAAGGTGAAAGCTTTGGTGGAGTTGTTGGAGTTGTGGTGGTTTGAATGGAGATGGAGGAGGAAGAAGATGAAGGAAAAGGGTTGGAGAAGTTGTAGTGGTGGTGGAGATGAAGAGGAGTTGGTGGAGGTTTTGGTTTTGGTGAAGTGATGAAGAGATGAATGAAATGAAATGGAGAAGGAGAGGTATTTATAGAGTTTTGGATTTGTGAAGGTGATGCAAATAAATAAAAGAGAGGGGCTTATTTGCAAAATGGGAGGGGGTGAGGTGTTTCTCTTGGCCAATGGTGGCTTGCCATGGTGAGGGGTGAGGTGGAATGGAAGTGTGTGGAAGTTGGTGAGGTGGAGATGGTGAGGTGGAGAAGAAGCTTGTAGAAGCTTTTGGAAGAGTGTAGAAGTTTGGAGAAACTTGGTGGAAAAGAAAGGAAACTTAGGGTGGAAGTAAAAGGAAATAAAGAAAATAGAAAAAGAAAAGAAATGAAAAGAGAAGATATTCTCTTGGAATTAAAAATAGAAAATATTGAAAACACGGATTCCCGGGTTTAAGTCGAGGATGCGGAAAACATTTCGGAAAATACCGAAATCGTCCCGAAATCAAGTATCTCGGAACGACCCGAAATAATTATGAAAAATCAAGAATATAATTCTAAGACTTACGGTGAAATCCGTTTTAAGAAATACTTTATAGTTTTAAAACTAAAAATCCCGGAATTAATCAAGATACCGACTCCGGTGGAATTTTCATAAATTCATAAAATCCTCAGAAAAAGTATTTAGGTAAGAAATGTGATTCTAAGAAATAATGTCTAAAGACTCTTCAAGAAATTCCAATCTGATTGTAAATTAAAAATCCGGGAATCGATCAGCGGCACTGGTCGACACCGGTTTGAAGATTTTCAATTTAATTCAGGAAAATTCCAGAAAATCATAGAAAATCTAATATATTGAAAAATAATATTTGAAACTGAAATCGGTCAAATACAAGAAGTAAATCGAAAAATACGATCGAAAAACTGAATACGTAACTAAGTACGTATTCCGGGAGCGGGGTATTACAGCCTAAACGCAGCCAACCATTTTGTTGAGACGCAGCCATCTCCTTCCAATGAAACGCAAGTTTCATTCTTTGGCTTCAAAAGTCAAACTTGCAATCATTATTTCTTTATATATAAATACCCCACCTCCTTCTCTCTCTTTCATTTTTCTCTCCTTCCTTCCTTGTTTCCTGCAGCCGCCAACAAGAAGCCACTAAAAGCCTCCTCCTCCTCCTTTGGCCACCATACTCCACCTTCTCCACCTCCACTTTCACCACCAACACCATCACTTCTTTCTTCTCCATCTCCTCCTCCTTTTCCAACAACAACAACATCTCCATACCACCTTCTTCAACCTCTTTTCACCATAAAACACCAAAGAACCCATCCTCTCCACCAAAACTTCGCCACCATCTCCACCACCACCTACATCTCCTTGGCCACCATCAAGTATACCATCTTCACCTCCTCGGCGAGCTCTTTCATTCTAGCCAACTTGTCGCTCCCCGTGGCACCGTTTGCAAAATCCCATTTTTGGCAAAGTGAACTAGACTTACACCTTCAACCTCTCTCCATCACCTTGTGAAGACCGGCCACTCCTTTTGGATTGGGCCGCGTTCTTCTCCGCTGGCAAGACTTAGGGCCGGTACCCTCCTTTGGATTGGGGCCGAACTTCCCTTCGTCGGACGCAGCAAGGAACCTGTAGGCGAGTAATTCTACTCGCCAAGACATGATCAATCACTTGTATTTTCATATCAACGAACACAACACTTAAAGGATAATTCTGCTCTCTGTTTGACTCTGTTAGTCGACTTGACCAGTCATTAGTCGACTAGAACCCTTTATTAGTCGACTATCCTTTTGTTATAGTCGACTAACTCCCTTAAAACGCAGCTTTTCTTCTGAAGACGCGACCCTATAGTCGACTAACTCATTGCCCTAGTCGACTTTCTTTCTTTCTGAAGACGCGGACTTGTGAGACGCGGACTTGTGAGACGCGGACTTGTGACAAGACGCGGACTTGTGAGACGCGGCCTTATGAAACGCAGTCTTGTGAAACGCAGCCTATTAGTCGACTAACCCCTTCTTCTAGTCGACTAACTTTTCTCCTGAAAACGCAACTCTTTGAAAACGCAACCCATTAGTCGACTTTCCCTTCTCTATAGTCAACTAACTCCTCTATAAGTCGACTAATTGCCTTCCCCTAGTCGACTAATTTTGGCTATTTGCTGTGGTTAATCACTTTCTTGGAAATGAACCTTATACTCGAGACATGTATTATATATTGTTATTTCATGGCATGTTACTTGACAAATATCACCTTCCCTCCTCTCTGTTTGTTTCCTAACGCGGATCCCATGCCCGCGTCCATGTTCTTCTTGTGTTAACGCGACGCGGAACTCACATCCGCGTCCGCGTTCTCCTCGCGTCCTGATTTGAACACGGGTCTCGAACCCCGCGTTTGTGGCACCCTCGCGACGCGACTCCCGCGTTTGTGACTTCCGCGTCTGCTATTTCCTGCGTCTGGTATTTCCCGCGATGCGATTCCCGCGTCTGCGACCCTCGCATCCCATGCTCAAACCCGCGTTTCCCTGTGCACACTCCAATTCCATATACTTCTCTCTCCCTGGACTTCTCCCTTACTTTCTCTCTAACGCACTGACGCGTCGATTTCCTGCTATTCCGGATATCAGAGATTTCACTAAGATTTAGGCGAGTGATCTCGCTATCCTCTTGCCTTACTATTTTATTGGTTATGCGAGTGTTCTCGCTTCCTTTGGACTTTCCTATTTTCATCGGTCGACTTGTATTCTTCATGATTTATGCTGTTTGGAACTAACACCTTCTTTGATTGTGTTCAACTATTATTCTGTTACTTAACAAACTTGATATGCTTTTGCTTGATACTTACCATCTACATGCTAATGCCTGTCACCTGTTTATACTACTTGTCATTTTCATGCTACTATTTAACACATGTATATCACCTGGCAACTGATGTGTTATCACCTAACATCGAACATGCTACTACTTGGCAAGACCTCTTGTTATGACATGACTTGCTACCGGACTAATATCAATCTCTTGACATGACTGGTTACCTGTCTAATATCATCCTCCTGTCATACTATCACTTGACACCCAGCATGATATACTTGACTCTTATGATTATCACGATAACGGGAATGATGACCTGGCATCTTGATAATACAAGCTGTACTCCTGTTACTCATGTGATACCTTATAGTACGAACCAGTACTCCTGAGATACATGTATTCCTGACTTGCTCTGCTCATTCCCGGAATCTGATAATCATCTAATAATTCATAAAAGGAACAACTTGCATCGGGTCGGGGGAAACTTGCGGCTATCAATATGTGTTCGTGTTTACAGTGGTATTAGGCATGTTGTGCAACTAAAATTTCCGGTCTGACCTGTGGGCCTCCAGGCGACCGAGGGGAGTGCTGGCTCCCTCCTTCCTGGTACCATCATGATAAGGGCATACATAAGTCCCTCCTGTTAGCCTTGCGGCTGGTTCCGTCCACCAAGCAACGGAACAATCCTGGGCCGTGGTCCCGGGTATGTACGGGACCCACTGTAAACATAGTTCGTTGATACCCCCGCTGGTTTCCAATAACAACCTTGCTTTACTCGGATATGGATCTATGTGTGCTGGGACGCTAGTTCACATAGCTAGATATCAGGGTAAGACGAGTATAATAAAGTGTCAAGATAATAACCTGCTCTTTAAGTTGTAAGTAGAAGTATGTGGAATGGGACGCATACTGAAGCCTGCAGCTTAAACGACTATGAATCTGTGATATGCCTTACCATATTTGCTTGTCCTGGATTTTACTTCGGATTTTCGGCTTTATGAGTATTATCGTATTAATTGCTCATACTCTGCTTTATCCCTTGTATCCACTTGCCTCCTGTTCATTATCTTATCATGCCCTGAGTACAGTCGGGTTGTATGTGCTTGGATTATGGTGACATGAGACAAAGGTATATAGATGAGGGTTCCTTATTTGGATTATTCTTTCGACGTACTAGTCTTATGAAGCCGTGATCTGAAACCATACAATCAGATTTGCTCGTCCTCGGCTTTATTTGGTTTTATCGCTTTACATATACTTACCCTTGCTCGCCACTTGGCTTTTGCTTCACCACTCGCCTGGGGAGTTTCATCTGACTCCCTGGATCCTCATGTCCAGGTCATGGAGCTTGGAGCGTGTGGATTTTCCCAGTTGCTGATCAGAGTGGCGCAGCGGAAGCATGGATCCCCAGCTGACCATCTGAAGCTCTATCCTTCCAGGCCCCTTGTGTGCCTCTCGAGTTTCCTTTTGTAAACTCGTGAGTGCCTGTGTACTGTTCATACTTGTACATCTCTTTGTAATCTCGTAATTGCGCATATCAGTGATGTAATATTCATGTAATATTGGATCACCTCTGGTGATAACTTTGTAATTGTACTCATAGGTTGGAATGTATAATGCACCATTTGCTTCCGTACTCTGATTCTTGCATGTACTGATGCTTAGCGTATATACGTGAGGGTATTTCTGACCTGCGTATATACGTCGCAGTAACGTCTCCGTACCGCTGGATCGGGCGTTACAAAATAACAAAGAAAAATCCTTGGGAAAACACTTGCAATATGATAGAAATTAAGATCTAAAGCAATATCCCAAAAACCTATTTTTCTTTAAATTTTTCAAACCCCTGAAAAACAATAAAGATGAAATCTTTAAGCTCTTAAACACTTTTAAAAACTTGTTTAAAACACTAGGAAACAAGAATTTTTCTCTTGTAAAAACCTTAGCCAAAATCCCAAAGAAATGGGGCTTATATAGGCCAAACAGAAAACTAGCCGTTAGGCTGATCTGGCAGCCTGACAGGCTTGCGGTCGACGGCCCCGGTCGACCGCCAACGGTTAGAAATATGACCATTGGGGCAATCCGGTCGACCGCCGGTTGACCGCCCAGATACAGAGAGCAGAGCTCTCTGGTCCGGTCGACCGCCGGTCGACTGCCCAGATACAGAGAGCAAAGCTCTCTGGTCGGTCGACCGGTCGGTCGGCCGGCCCACTGTGCTGCCAGACGTGCACAGCTCTGTGCACGTCGGTCGACCGCAAGGTCGACCGGCCTTGGTGTGGTCGACCGAGCGGTCGACCGACCTGGCCTGTCAGCCAGTTCTGGGTCAGAAACACATGGCAAAAATATTTTAATAAATCTAATAAAACTTGTAAAAATATCCAAAAATAGTTTTATCATTTTGCATTGATATATAAACTTATGATAAACATTTCAACTCAAATATCAAGCATATGAAACCATTTTTGTGTTTTATCATTTTTACCAAAAACCAAAACTTGTATTTTATCAAATTTGGATTTTTCAATACATGAATAGGAAAGTCAAAATAAGTTTGTTTAAAAGTTAAGCATGCATGTATAGAATGAATCTACTATACATAAATCAATTAAACTTGTTTTGATCAATCTATTCATGAAAACAAATATCGGTTAAACCATAAAACGTGTGTGTTGTGCACTTGAGCATATCAACTATTCTAAGCTTTACAAATGGATCTAAACACACTAAACTATGGATACCTAAGTCTTCTTGATGATCTTCATCTTCAAGTCGACTCGGTCCAAACACCGTGATCCAACGAGCAAGGCTATGTATGATCTTGATGCTCGGGCCCTGGAATCACTTGTGAAAGGCTTCAAAACTCCTTTTGTTGAAGCAATCACCAACTAATATCTTGTTTAATGATCTGAAACTAAAATCACAAGATTATTAGTAAACATAACTACATGAGTTAATCATCATCAAAACTAGAGAGGAAGGCCTCCGGGCCAACAATCTCCCCCTTTTTTATGATGACAAAACTCATGGAGTTATATATGCTTGGATTAAAGTTAAGCTTCAAAGAAGCTCCCCCTTAACTCATGCATAAACAAATAAACATAATGAATTTGCAATGAAGGCTCTTAAATATGAATGCATAGATATGCATAAACAATAAAAAGGCTCTAGATACCAATGAAATGTTCAAAAATAAAACATGCTCTAGATACCAATTAAAATTAAACTAAATTAACCTTAATATATGCAAAACATAAATATGCATTATATAAAACTTGATCAAACTCAAAATCTTTCTCCCCCTTTTTATCAATCATCAACAAAGGGTAAAAACCAAAACAAAACAAAATCTTCTCCCCTTTTTAATACAAAGAAACAATCATCAATGAAGGGTAAAAGCAAAACTAAATCAATAAATTTTTCTCCCCTTTTTGTTCGAAACAATGAATCAACAAAAGGGTTAATAAAAACAATGTTCTCCCCTTTTTGTCTAAAACAAAATCAAAAATCAAATAGGGGTGACAATCAATTAAGGTACAATTGAAAATATGTCAAAGAAGAATCTTGATACCAATTGAAAGGAAACATAGATCAATCAACAAATGGTATATGCGATTACATTCATGAAGAGGAAGACGGTAAAGTAACTTCCCTACATATATACATTATATGAAAGAGGGATGACAAGCCCTAATTCACATAACGTAAAATATGCAATGTATAAGAGGAGATGTGAAGCTCCCCTACACACGTGTACCACATAAAGAAGAGATGTCAAGCTCCTCAATACAAGATACACTCAACATGAATTTATATGTAGAAGAGATGTTAAGCTCTCATTGCATATAGGCAATACAACTCAAAACTTTTGAATATTTTCTTTAAACAAAATTTTGAGATACCAAAATTTAAAACATTCAAGTAAACATCTTGATATCAAAATAGAGTATTTTTCTTTTTAAGTATATGATATCAAATGAAATGACTATTTTCTATCATAAAGCAAGGGAGTGGAAATACAAATACCAATTGAAATACAATTGAAATATGAAAATCAAATTTTCTCCCCCTTTATGAAATACCAACAAAACACATGCATAAGCTTGTAATAAGATACCAATTGAAAATTGAATCAATTGAAACAAAGTTAAAATTCAAGCTTTAGCATAAACAAAATTTTGTGCTTGAAGATATAGGGATATAATAAGCACAAATAAAACATATATATGTATGAAAAGTTTAATACCAATCGGAATTGATACTATAGGAATTGAAAACATACATACATACAAACATATATGAGTATACAAGAAAGGTCAAAATTGATACCAATTGAAAGAATTTCAATGATACAATTGAAACAACAATAATGATCAAGTGTATACATCATATAACTACCACCCTATCACGTTCAAGTTTAAAATGATTTCAATATAAAGCATACATGAGCATGATCGCCCATCCATCCGCCCGTAGAAGGTAGGGGTTTCAAAAATAGGTTTGAAAATTAAAGTATGTTTGAAAAACTCTACCAAAATGAAGAATACTATAACTAGTTATATGAATTGTTTGTAAACTAGTACGAAATCCTTCAAGTAAGGAATAAAACAAAATTATTTTTCATGAAAATATGAAATTCACAAAATAGTCAACACTCATAATCAATTAAGCATAAATATGACTCATGAAAACAACACATGAGTAAACAATAAATGTGAGTGTACAAATACAATGTGAAGATCATAATCATGAAAGATAGACAATAAGCTCAATATTCCTTGAAACATGAAAACATGAAAATCATCAAAACTATTTAATCTTCAAGGTATATGTATGTCCTTTACAAACTAAAGTATACATACATATCCAAACACAACGAGTCCATAAAGATATATGCATGAAGGCACGTGGCTCAAAAGGATATATATGTATGACAATAATTTGGATAAAATGGATATATACATGAAGTTAAACATAAACACATGGAAACATTAAAACATGGATAAAATTAAATTTCCATTAAAACAAATTTCATTTCAAGGTATATGTATGATTTATCAACACAAAAAGTATACATACATATTCCTAAACACAATTTGAGTCCATATATATAGATTTGCATGAAAGGCAAATGACTCAAGAGGTATACATGTATATCTTAAAGTTTGGCAAAAATACACATATACATGAAATGAAAACTCATACACATAAAACAAATCCAAAAATAGGAATACAAGTTTAAAATGTATGAATCATCAAAACTAGACTATACTAGCACATCTAATGGGTTCAATAAGCATTTAAGCTCAAACATATATAGATTTATTTGTGTCCCACTCTATGCACAAGTTTAAATCCTAGTCTTAATGAAAACTAACATTTAAATATATATTCAAAGCATGAAGCATAAAACAAGATATGAATGAACATGAAAAGTATAAACATGATTATTATGTAAATCCACATGTTATCAAACCTATGATAAACATGATAGCTAAACAATTGGTGAGAACACAAAATAATAGTCCATATTAAACATGGGTGTCTCAAAATACTATACATGCATGTCAAGAGTCTAATAAACATGACATTTTCATAATAATTTACAAACATCAAACATGCTAATAATGAATAAAATGAAAGGCATGTAAACAATAATTAGGAGTTAGGAATCGTTACCAAAACCTAGAAGGTAACTTTCCTTGTCTCCAAAACATGGTGGTCCTCTCCACCAAACATCCCTTGAAAGTGATGCATCCAAAATGTTTCCTTGAAGCTCGGAACGCATCCACTCCAGGTACCGCTACTCTCACGTCATGCGAGAGCCCACTCCTACATCAAATACAAGAGGGGTGGTCTTGGTACCCACAACTTTTTGGGTCCATGGGGGTTAGTACCATTTCTAACCCAAACAAATTTATTTGCTAAATTACAATCATGTATACGATCAAAACAAAATTTAGCAAGGTGGCCTTACGTCCACAATGTGTACAAGTGTACACATGAGCATACAAAGTGTGATGGTGACTGTGGGAAGCATGTGTATGCCGTGGAGGGTGTGCATGCATAATAGATGGAACTTGTTTCTTTCGAAACAAAGATTCCAAACGTGTATGGCCCACTACACATTGGCTCAAAGTGGAGCCCAAACAATCAACACTCTTCTTAAGTAAGGATATATCATGTTCATTAAAGAAGAAGTGTGGCATGCAATAGGTGAAGTGTGTGATACTACCCTAGCATGGCAAACATGAGAAACAATATCATTTTTCAAAGTTTATTTTTATTTAAACAAATTTCTAATTCTTTTGAAATAAAATCAATTTCTCTTTTCAAAGAATCATTTTCTCTTAAAACAAATTCAACTTTTGAAGACAAAACATCATTATTCTTCAAAAGAGTTTCACAATCATTTTTAGATTTTAAAACTTTATTTTCTTTTAGTGCAAGATTAAGTTGAGATCTCAATGAATCCCTTTCATTATAGACCTCAACCTTCTCTTGCAAAACCTTGTCAAGTTTAGAAGACAATTTTTCATTTCTTTATTTAAAGCACAAGTCTTCTTTTTCAAAATTTTATACTTTTCAATTAATTTTCACATACAATAGATAGTTCTTCATTTAAAGCATGGGCATCTACAAATTTATCACATGAAGAAGTAGAATCAAAACTATCTAGTTGAGTTTCCGATTGTACCTCAAGGGAGTCATTCCCTTGGATCATTAAGCATTGTGACTCGGATTCTCCACTAGACTCCTCCTTTGTTGAATTGGCACTTGAAGCTTGGAGGTGGTGGTTGTGGTAGTCAACATATTCCACACTGCAATGCGGAATCAAAGTTAGAAGCAAGCAAAAGATATCTTTGTTTAATGTGCTTCTAATAGCCTCAGGGCTAGTGCATTGGCCCCTATATGCTTGTCTATCACTGAGGTAAGATTCCTTAGTAATGGCAAGGTGAACCCTATAACCTAGGATTTGGAGGTATATGGACATCCTAGTCTTCCAAACAATGATGTTGGAAGGGTCAAACATAGGTGGGGTCATGAAGTCCATGGGTCCAAACTAAATGTGTGCAAACAAACAAATATGCAAATGCAAATGGTAGATTAGCGAACAAGGATCTCACTCCTAGGATGTTAAGCCTAAGTATCAGGAGCGTAGGCTCTGATACCAATTGAAAAACACCTAGAGGGGGGTGAATAGGTGTAAATGCTAATCTAGAAACTAAATGCGCTAAATGCGGAAGCTTAAAAATATTTTGCAATCACACTTAATACAACCGACAAGTGTAACCGAATTCCCCGTGAAGGGCTGGACTAACTCCTCTTGATTCCCCTAGATAAGGGTTGAGGTGCTATATGAAGCTCTTGTGGTTAAGTATAAGTGAGGCACACACAGCACAGAAGCAAGCAAGCATGATAATAATGGCAAGGCACAACAAAAATGCAAGGCACAATGATATGAATGATATGATAATATGAATAATGCAATGCACAATTAAAAGAGATAGAGTTGAGAGACAATGGATCAAACGCAAAGACAAGATATGTTTCGAGGTTCGAGCCCCTAGCTCTACATCCCCGCCTTCACCGTGAAGGATTTCCACTCCACTAAAAGAGTACCGAACTCCTCTCTCAACCTTACAATGCCACCTAGGCAATACAACCACAATCCACCTCTACTGAAGAGGGATAAGGCCCGTAGCTAACAACCAAACTCCACCTCACAATAGAGGGAGCAAACACAAACCTCAACTTCTACCAAAGAGGGAGCAACCAACAAATGAAGGTTTACAACAAGTGGTATATCTCAACCACAAACCTTTTCTCTTTTTCCACAAAACAAGATCCTAATAGATTAGGATAGAAGATAAGCTCAAGTGAAATCAAGGTGTTTTGAAAATCAAATAACAAAGAAAAATCCTTGGGAAAACACTTGCAATATGATAGAAATTAAGATCTAAAGCAATATCCCAAAAACCTATTTTTCTTTGAATTTTCAAACCCTTGAAAAACAATAAAGATGAAATCTTTAAGCTATTAAACACTTTTAAAAACTTGTTTAAAACACTAGGGAAATAGGAATTTTTCTCTTGTAAAAACCTTAGCCAAAATCTCAAAGAAATGGGGTTTATATAGGCCAAACAGAAAACTAACCGTTAGGCTGATCTGGCAGCCTGACAGGCTTGTAGTCGACCGGCCCGGTCGACCGTCAACGGTCAGAAATATGACCGTTGGGGCAATCCGGTCGACCCGCCCGGATACAGAGAGCAGAGCTCTCTGGTCCGGTCGACTGCCCGGTCGACTGCCCAGATACAGAGAGCAAAGCTCCCTGGTCCGGTCGACCGGTCGGTCGGGGCCCATTGTGCTGCCAGACGTGCACAGCTCTGTGCACGTCGGTCGACCGCAAGGTCGACCGGCCCTTGGTGCGGTCAACCGAGCGGTCGACCGACCTGGCCTGTCAGCCAATTTTGGGTCAGAAACACATGGCAAAAATATTTTAATAAAATCTAATAAAACTTGAAAAATACCCAAAATAGTTTTATCATTTTGCATTGATATATAAACTTATGATAAACATTTCAACTCAAATATCAAGCATATGAAACCATTTGTTGTTTTTATCATTTTTACCAAAAACCAAAACTTGTATTTTATCAAACTTGAATTTCAATACATGAATAGGAAAGTCAAAATAAGTTTGTTTAAAAGTTAAACATGCATGTATAGAATGAATCTACTATACATAAATCAATTAAACTTGTTTTGATCAATCTGTTCATGAAAACAAATATCGGTTAAACCATAAAACGTGTGTGTTGTGCACTTGAGCATATCAACTATTCTAAGCTTTATAAATGGATCTAAACACGCTAAACTATGGATACCTAAGTCTTTTTGACGATCTTCATCTTCAAGTCGATTCGGTCCAAACACCGTGATCCAACGAGCAAGGCTATGTATGATCTTGATGGGGCCTGGAATTACTTGTGAAAGGCTTCAAAACTCCTTTTGTTCAAGCAATCACAAACTAATATCTTGTTTAATGATCTGAAACTAAAATCACAAGATTATTAGTAACATAACTACATGAGTTAATCATCATCAAAACTAGAGAGGAAGGCCTCCGGGCCAACAGGTGTTTGATCCAAGGATTTGTATCTGATTAGATCATTTCTTCTTCTCCATTTTCCGGGTGGCTTGTTAAAATCATGTTTACCGAAAGTTCTTTGAAGATATTGCCGACTCTGACATCTGACTCCCATGATGACATGCCAGACGAGTGATTATGGTGTAATGGCCCTTCAGACTCTGAGGCTGACAGGATTGGAGTGACACATAGCCCAACCCCCTGCGAGTTCGATGATAATAATCAGTGGCTTTCCCTTTTGGAATGAAGGATCAAAGCAGTATTCTCCTTCCTTTGTCGAAGTTCAAGTCAGGACCACTTGTTAGGTCATACCCCATGTTCTCCATCATTCTGAGTACATTTGACTCGTAATGAGAGAACTGAGGAAGTTCAGTCTCGCATTTTGAGTCTTCGTAAGTCATTGGTTTGGACTCGACTCTTCTGAAAAGGATCAGTTTTTGACCTTTGCGTCTTGCTGGGACCTCGAAGAAAGATCCTTGCGCATCACTGACGCTTTGATATACCGTGAGAGATAATCTCACTTGTACATGCAATGATGTCAAGGCATCTATTGCCGACCCAGGGGTCATCACCTACATCGGTACTAGTATCTGATGGCACAGAATTAGAAGCAAACACAGAAAGTAAGACAAATCTAACTATTCATTATATACCACTCGCCTACATCATCGGCGGTGTTATTGACATCGAGCTTATTAATACTCGTTACAAGTGAATTCAGCGCCCAAAGACATTCTTCTTCTGCCTCTGGCTCAACATCGCTTCGTTATCAGAGTCTAGTTCCTCTGGCTGGGGATTCTCATCTGTCTCCAAAGAAT
This sequence comes from Agave tequilana, assembly GCA_038442645.1. Lineage (NCBI taxonomy): Eukaryota > Viridiplantae > Streptophyta > Magnoliopsida > Asparagales > Asparagaceae > Agave > Agave tequilana. The sequence goes on from JAVJIF010034470.1 coordinate 32,670, forward strand.
CCTAGTACAGGAGGGAGTCTGTGAAATAGTTCTCTATCCCCTTGAATGGATGCCTTTCAGCGATCAGCGTTCAGACTTTTTCATCTCTGTCAACATACTTCATGACTTGATGGAGAGTAAGGGGACGATGGAGTTGCGATGTATCCATGGTCATCCCAGCGGCAAATTAGTGTCAGCGTCGATAAACATAGCATATCACCTTGGATCTTAGGTTCCTGATCTAACATTTGAGTTTAATCTTTCCCATTGGGCGCGTGCCATTGGCGTTGAAATCGTAAATGATAGTTTGAGTGGCACTCAATCGGTGAGTGAAGATTCCCAAGTGCTGCATGACCCGGCGGGGCATGATGCTCAACGCGGATCTTAGATCCACCTGTATGTGGCTCACTTCAGATAATCCAATATACCCTGTGAAGTATAAGGGTCTATCATGTTTTCCCGAACCTGCATGTCGTCTGGAGTAAAGGTTATGCAGGGGCATATTGAGAGGCATGGAGGAAATTTTCTTCATCTTCTTCCCTTGGTTCAGCCGAAATTCGAACCATAAAGACCTCAGTTTGGTTAAAACTTCTCTCAGAGCTTCTCTTGTTGACTTTAATAGTCTCAGGAGCTCATAAAAGGCGATCCTGGTCGGGATATTGGCCAGTTGAGCTAAAATATCAAAGCGGTTAGGTGTTGAAGATCCTTTCACTTTGTCCTTCGGGAGGGCCTTAGCATACCGAAGCTCCTTTTGCTTTTCCACGGATTGCTTTGTAGATTGCTTTGTTGACTCTGGGGTGGGTTTAGGCCGATTTGCCACCATTTCGTCATATTTTTCAAATACGACTGACCCGAGCGGGTCCCTGCTACGAGTGGCGCATTTGGTTCTATAGAAAGATAAATTATCTCCTCCTCCGAATCAGTTAGCGAGGGGGCATCAGTTTTTACTTTCTGGGAGGAAGAACACACCACATTGCAAGGTGAAGCTTTTGCTTTGCCCCTGCACTTCCTATTGGTAACAGTAGTCCACTGTTGGCCTTCCACGATGTCGGGATGAACCCATATGATTTCTCCCTGATGAGTAGGAACAGGTACGATACCTTTCTCCTGCTGGTGGTGTGGATTTGTATTGAGCACCCTTAGTTCTCCTTTCGGGATGGGAACTACTTCGGCTGGCGTTGGAGGCTGTATCCTGAAATGAAGAAATGATGTCATGTTAGTTGTAACATCCCGATCCCACAGATACGGAGACATTATGACAACGTATATACACAGGGTGAAAACACCCTCACGCGTACGTTAAGCCTCAGTACAAGAAATAGTCTCCATATACAAAAGAGTTCCAGCATTAAATAAGTACAAGAATACCTGCAAAAAGAGATCAGTGATCATAACAGATATGAAAATAGGGATAAATAAGATAACAGAAACAAATCACAAAGATACCTTTGAATGATCTCGATGATGAGTCTCCTATGTGAATCCAATGAAATATCTGACAATACGATAACTCGGATCTCCAACCTGGGCACGCAAACCTAGGGTCATCAGAAAGCGACTTAGTGAGTGATAAAATGAAGGAGACAGTAATATAGAGTCTAATAATACAATCACGATAATAAGATCTACAACATGTTTAAGTACCAGTGATACAGTATAATAAGAATAACGATCGGGGATAATACACAAGTGTTGATATAGTATTAAGTGTTCCTAATTACATCAATGTGTATAAACATGTAGAAAGTTTAATTACTTTATATTCATGCTTAATCTAATAATAACAGTAGCTTAAGGTGACATGATGAATATGAACACGTAGATATGAAGTCTGCAACTATTCTATAGCAATGTGATTATATAGTAACGGTGTCTATATGATATACAGGAACAAAAGACATGCAATGCAGGGTATACGTGTACATGAATAATGTGTCACCATATGAAGTGTAACAAGTATCCGAAAGTGAAACATGTGATACAGGTGACATAATAGTGGAGAAAATATCAGGAATAGTAATAGGTAACAGCGCACAGGAATATACATGTATCAGTCAAGTCAAGTTATTTATACAATAATAATGATCAGTACCACCTGCTATTTTAATCAATCTCTTCCAGTGCCCCATACCACTGACAATTCATACTGGAGCCCGCACTCCAGTCGAACCCATCCGGACATGGCATACGAGCACTATTATCCAAATGAGAGAATGATCAAATAGCAAGTGCTCCTGACGTCACTATTGTTGGGTTATTAAATGTATCATGTACTGGTGTGAATAGCAAGCGCACTGAGGATGCCTTCATCATGCTAACACCCCGCGATGTGGGATTCTAGAGGTGGCCCCCACTATGTATGTGGTGTGGCACTTTGTCCGTGTGGCACTTAGTTCACACACCATGTGCCGGACGCCAGCATGACCGTGCGTATAACGGGAATATAATATAACAAGAATACTGAATCTGGTCACTAACAATTTCAATAACAAGAGCACCAAAGGCATTCTCGTCACCTAACACCAGGCAGAGTGAGAATTGTAGAGGTGGCCCCTACAGATTCAAGAGGTGGCCCCCACCACGGATAGGTGTGATGTGGCACTTTGCTCCGTGTGGCACTTAGTTCCACATATGTTCCGCCAGACGCTGGCGTGACTGTATTAATAACGGTATACCAGAATACAAGTATGCTAGTGTGTTAACAATATTTATAACATATAACAAGTTAACAAGATTTTTATCAGTATTGCGGTTACGGTTACATTAACAAATAACAGGAGTACATGAATATTCATAAATCAATAATTCAAGTAAAAGGAGCAGTGAACCATGCAACAGGAATACAGAAACAATCGATGGCATGTATACCAGTAAACCTTTGTAACTGTGATGTAAGAACAGACAATAGTGCACAGAGTATCCGTATAATGATATCCAGTGAAATACCGTATCCGTATATCAGTGGTTCATGAACATAAAATAATAGTGTCGAGTGAATCGGTATCTGTGTAACAATGATATATGTACATGGAACAACAATATCTACTGTAACAGGTAGTTACATAAAATACGGTGTTCAGTGTACTAGACTGTCCGTATAACGATAATACAGATACATGTAATAAAGGTGTCCACAACCATGCAGACACATGCTCGTTCAAAGTCTAGAATATCGGTGGTTCGGTAACTGTGAGTGTGTCTGAGTGATATGTGTAACATGAACATGTGTCTAAACATATAGATATCCATAGTTTTTATTGTAGTAAATATGTTAAGAAAGTAATCACATATATTTTCCTTATCGTTATTTACTATTTTACTTATCGTCATTTACTATTTACATGATTTTACTGATAATCTTGATTTACAACCAATTTATTTAATTAAACATGGTAAAATACAATGTATAAAAGAAAAAACTCATAAACTGGCCAGGGAAAGGTAGCTCTCTTTCCCACAATCGCAACGGTTCCAGGATCGTCCAAATCAGACTCCGGATGCTCAAGATAGCGCCTGAATACTAAAGTCAACATAAATAGGTTAAATATGTAATTAAGAAGGATTAAAATGCAATAAGTATTATATAATAGGGGAATTATGAAAAAGTACCTTTATTGGGTTTAGAAGCGAGTTTGGGCTGTAATTAGTCTCTAATTTTGCATAATTTTTATCACATCCACATATTTATTTGATGTAAAATTCTACTAATAAAGCTTTACTTGCTTGATCCTAGGTCCATGGTGTGCATACGAAGAAGAAAACCCTAAATCACCAATTAAGGGATGATTAAAGGCCTACCAAGTAGCCATTGACTTTAGAGTGAAGATTTTGTCAGCTCAGGGCATCAAATCCAGAAACCAGAAGATCCACCTGACAGAGGACAGACAGGACGATGCACTGCCCGAAGCCAGGCGCGCGCCGCCCTGGCATGGCCGCGGAAACGCGGCCTGGGCCGCATTTTCGCGGCCATGTGGGCACGCGCGCGCCCGGGCTTTGGTCCAGGGGTCGTCCCCCTGGCCCCCTTTCCCCTGGTGCCTATAAATATCCCCCTCAGGGGCTTCAGTTGAAAAATATCCAGAGAATAGAGTTGTATTTGTTGCTTTGTTGTTAGGAATTGTAGTTGTTGTTTCTTTCTTCTTTTAGTTTTAATTTTAACCATTAGAGTGAAAGAGAGAGTGTGTACAAGTTGTATTTGAAAGGTGACAAGCTAATATAAGTAACTACTTCTATTTCTTCTTTTCATTTTCTAGTTGTTTTCTTTTGCTTTTATCTCTTTGTTTTAGTGTTAACTTTTTTTCTCCTTACCTCTTCTCTTTGATTGTTTCTTTTACTACCATGTGTAACTAACTTCTCCATAGCATAGCTAACTAACTACTAACCCACTAATCTCTAACACTTGATTGATAAACCCAAATGAGTCAATAGTGTCAAACAAGCCTTGTGCAAACGAGAGCTATGACATCTTAAGACGAGGATTCTAACTCTAACTTACCTACTAGTGTTTACTATCTTATATTTCATGCTTAATGGGTTTTGATGATCTATGAGTTGTGTGCGTTACTTGTAGTTGTAAGTTAGAGATTTTCCTTTTTAACTTTGCCCATACCATTAGTGCACTTGTGTCTTCCTTATTCTCACCTTCAATTGGATCTTGATAAGGGAATGTCCAAGTTTTTTCCATGTTAAGCTAAGTTATAAGAAGAACTTTCACTCGATTTTCACGTGAATAGTTCCATTGCATAAAGGTTAAGCTTGCCTATGATCCATTGTGAGGCTATATCTTCAAGAAGTTAGGGATTGTGGGAGCAATTAGTAGAAAATTAGCCATGCGCTTTTACCATCTAGAAAAATCACTTTACAACCACCAAATCATTCTAAAATAATTTTTGAAACCAACTTGTTTTCATTTTTCAATTCTTTATTTTGAAACAAAGAACTTTCTCTTTTCTTGAACAAAGAAGCCGCATCAAGCTTTCATCGCTCTCCCTCCTTGTGGATACGACCCGTATAGCCACTTCGCTACTACGGAAGAATCCCAAAAGCAGTAACATCGACCCACACTCTTTTTACTTATTCTTGTACTTGCATTTTGCCGATCAAATTTTGGCATCGTTGCAGGGGAGGGAACGACTTTATTGTTCAATACTAAAGATTTTTCTTTGTTCTTGTGTGTAGGAGAAGTACTAAGAAGCTCACTATCATGGGAAGCGAAAGTGGTGACCAAGGACGTTGCACGAGGATTCATTTGTCCTCAGAAAAATTTATGTAAAAACGAGTTTCTCCGATTGAAGTACTAACAAACTCGTTTGTAGGATTGCCGAAAGCCGATAAAAATTGCTTTCTAAATTTTTAGTTCCATCGAATGCTTCACCTTATACATTGTAGGCTGTCTAAAAATCATCAAGACAAGCCACCAAAACACAGAGATCCAAGATCCAGGCGCAAGGCTAAATGTGACAATCAAGACGCGAGAGATAGCCCGCATCTCAGCATCAAGGCGCGTTGGCTCAACGCCCGCGTCTCAGCATCAAGGCGCGTTGGCTCAACGCCCGCGTCTCAGCATCAAGGCGCGTCGGCCCGAAGCCCGCGTCTCAGCATCAAGGCGCGTCGGCCCGAAGCCCGCGTCTCAGCATCAAGACGCGTCGGCTCGACACCCACGTCTCGGTTGCAACTACCCCGATTATGGCGCCACCCACCGCCCATGTAGCGGGGAAGTTGGCCCTCATCGTGGAGCACTTTTAGGGGGCACGATCACCCCCTAAAAACCCTATAAATAGTCCCGTCACTATTGGGGACGGACACAACAAGGGACGACGACGATTATCGGGCAAAGGAGAGATTCCGAGAAAAAAAAAAAAGGGAGAGATCATCGACAGAGAGAGAGAAAACCCTTCAGCGAGCTTACTGAGTACTAGCCGCTCTTCGCCTACCTCCTCTTCTAGAGTTTTGGTAGACGGAGCTGAGTTACTCCCTCTACCGACCGAAGAGAAGATCCCCGACGGTCCAAACAGTCATCTGGTCAACGGAGAACAAGATTCACTCTCCACCGCCACCCGAAGAACCCAGCACTAAACAAAGGGGGAATTCAAGATTCAATATTCCCCCTCCCTTGTAACCGGAAGATTAAGCCGGCTGTAATTTTTCCATCTGATTTCAGGAAACGTTACACCAGCCAACCCCCTTCTCCGTGTCAAACAAGAGATGGCGACTCCGCTGGGGAATACTTTCGTCACTGACGAACAGATCGTGGCGCAGGATGATGTTCTCCGTAAGGGGAAGATGGTCGAAACACTCGTTGTCGAGTTCGACCAGGCGAAGTATGAAGAGTTCCTCTCTTCTGGCTCCAAGAGCCCAAAGACCCGCGTCTGCCGCAGGGTCTCAACTGAAAAGCTACCCGAAGCCCAATCTGAGGCTCTGCCGGGTGCCGATGCCCGCTGTGCCAAGACAAGTTCACGCGCCAACGCCTCCCAGAAGGCCCGCGTGACCTCAGGCACTGCTGTTGCGATCAACCGCGTCGCACAGAACACACGCGCCAACGCCTCCCAGAAGGCCCGCGTGGTCCCAGGCACCGCTGCTGCTGCGATCAACTGCGTCGCGCAGAATACCCGCGTCAACGTCTCTCAGGAGACCCGCGTGGTGAACACTCTTGGTTCTATAAACCAGGATGTTGTTGGTTTCTCTCCACCTCCTCGACGCAACCGGAATGCTGAGCGTCGACAGAGGAGACGCGCGCGTCAACTCCAAGTCGGAACCGTTGGTTGTCTGACTGGGGGTGGACGCGGCGTACAATCTGATGCCTTGCCCGCACCTCGTCCAGTGCGTGAGATCCGCGTTTGGCGACCCAAACGCGATACTCCTCAAGTTGAGTCCTCTGAGGACCAACTCATCAAACGCCAGGGTGAAACCTCCGCGTCTTTTCAAACGCAGGAAGTACATACTCATAGGCGTGGGGCCCAGCAGCCCACTCTCTCTCAAGCAACTCTGCCTAAACGCATCAGGCAGCAACGCGAGACTCGCGCGCGCGTCATACAGCCGCGTCATGAGAGCCGCGTCCCTGAAGTCTGCGTCCAGGTTGAACAGCACATGACTGTCTACCGTCTTCGACGTTGCGAGACCAGTCTCTTTAATCCCCCTCCCACGGATTTGAGGGATTATTTGACAAGGAAAAGAAGTGCCAATCAAGCCACTTCGTCATGCTGCTGTCAACAACTCATCCATATGCTCTCTGGATGCCATTATGGATCAGGCGTGCACCAGCAGTCCTTAATCAGACAGCTGACCCTGATTCTCCCGTCAGCCAAAAGAAGACGCTCCCACAGGAGGAGAACCTTCTCAGATGTTGAATACCCGGAGCTTACTGCAAACATGACTAGCAGAAGCAAGGGAAAACAACCAATGGTCAACTCAGAGGAATCTGACTCTGAGCCGGAGGGGGTGTATCAACACACTCGCACCCGGACAGGGGCCATTCCCCCAATTGACTATAATGCCTTAGCCCGCGACATTAGAATGGGTGATTCTCACTCCGCTATAGTGGAGTCGCAGGCTTCAAACTCTTCCGTCGAGAAGGAGGCTTCCGCCTACATGGCAGACACTCCTGAGGAGACGGCCAGGCGTTTAGAACAGACGCAGAAGCACCAGATGGATATAATCGCCTCTCAACAGAGATCCATTGACTCCCTTAAGCATATGCTTGAGAAATTGCTTGAAGAAAGAGCGAGATCTCCTCCTAGACGGCCGAAGGGGAAAGGGAGAAAGGGAGGAAGCCCACCCTCCGAACCTTCCGACGAGACACGACGATCTACCTCGGATGTGTCCAAGCCCTCGTCGCAGGCAAGAAGCGACCAAGACCAGGAGAAGACTCATGCTAAGAGGATGAGTCAATTGGAATGACGCCTCGAGGCCCTTGCCAATCGCAAGGACCTCCAAGAAGCTGGAGTGGTCCGGCCCTATCCGGCTGAGTGGGACTTAGTCCCGTACCCTCCTAAGTTTAAGGCTCCAACCCTCCAAGCATTCGACGGGAAGGGGTCACCCAACCAGCACATCTACTACTTCAAATCCCAGACCGGGAATGTGGTAGATAATGACGCCATCCTGGCGCGACTGTTCATCGGCACCCTGAAAGGGTTGGCTTTTGAGTAGTTTATGAAGCTCCCGGAGGGTTCTATCAAGAACTGGGGGGATCTAGAGAAGCTGTTCTTGACACGCTTCTTCGAAGATGACTCCGAAGTCACAATGCCCACCCTTTTAGCTACCAAACAGCGGAGAGGGGAGTCCGTCAAATCTTTCGTGGAAAGATTTCGGAACACGGCACTCCGGTGCCCAAGCGGTATGACCCAGGCCACCCTGGTGGAAACATGCCGCCACAACCTCCAAACCTCACTCCTTGCTCAAATAGGAGTTGCTGAAAGCCGCACCTGGAAGCAGTTAGTCCAACAGGTGAACAGGCTGAGGAGATTGTTGCCCGTGTCAAGGCAGAGGAAGGCAAGCTACGGCCGGAAAGGTCGACAAGGCGTGCACCGGCACCAGACACCTCCCTCCAGACGAAGCGGAAGGATAATTTGGCGACGGAGACCAAATCTCCCACCAAACCTAAACAGGCAGGGCAAGTGGCTCTTCAAGCCAGCCACGCCCCAACAAGCAGTATTCCTTCAAGGAGGAACACGTCGCTTCGCTCTTCAAGCTACTCAACAAGAGCAATCGACTGAAGCTCCCTGAAATTAGACGCCCGGAGGAAGTCGGCAAGACCGACAATCCCAACTACTGCATGTACCACAGGATGTTGGGACATCCTACCAAAAGCTGCTACGTCTTCAAGGACATTCTTCAGGCTCTGATTGACGCGGAAGTGTTAAAACTCCGACCAGAGCAGAAGAAGGTCACGGCCAATGTAACGTCGGTTCTCCAGTTCGGGAGACAACCTCCAACGCCTGCGGGGGTAACTCCTATTCCAAGGGGAGAATTAAGAGTGGTCAACACAGACCCTCACCAGCAGCAGGAGAAGGGCTTGGTAGCCGTCCCTACACCTCATGGGGAAACCATGTGGGTCCACCCTGACCTCGTCGATGAACAACAATGGACTACTGTAACTAACAGGAAGTCCAAAGGCAAGGCAAAAGCTTCGTCCTGCCATGTGGTATGTGCTTCCTCCCGAGAAGCAGAGGATGATGTTCCCTCGCTGACTGATTCAGAAGAGGAAACAATAGTCCTGGCCGCAGAGCCCAGCCAACCGATGGCGGGGACCCGTTCAGGACAGGCATACTTGAAGCAGTACGGCGAGACGGCAGCGGCTTCTCCGCAACCAGCCGTAGAACCAGCCAAGCCCTCCACGAAGCCACCTGTGGCGAAGCAGAAGGAGACTCGATTCTCTCGAGCCCTTCCAAAAGGTGCAGCGGAAGGATCCTCGACACCTTACCGCTTCGATGTCTTGGCTCAACTAGCCAACATCCCGGCACGCATCACCTTGTATGAACTCCTGAGGCTATCAAAGTCAACCAGAGAGGCTCTGCAAGAAGCTCTGGCGAATGCTGAGGCCTTCGTGACCCAGGTGCCGAAGGAGGAAGATGTAGAGGACTGCCTCCACACTTCCCAGAATGCCCCCTGCATCACCTTCACGGCAGATGATATGCAGGTGAAAGGGAAACATGATCGACCCCTGTACTTCACAGGTTACATCGGATCATCTGAGGTGAACCGCATTCAGGTAGATCCAGGGTCCGCATTGAGCATTATGCCCCGCCGAGTCATGCAACACCTCGGCATCCCTACTCACCGTCTGAGCCCTACACAGACGACCATCTACGGGTTCAATGCCAACGGCACCCGTCCGATGGGGAAGATCAAGCTCAAGTGCCAGATTGGGAGCCTCAAGTCGGAGGTGACATGCTATGTCATCGACGCCGACACTTCCTACAATCTGCTGCTAGGACGACCATGGATCCACCGCAACTCCATCGTTCCCTCCACTCTTCACCAAGTCATGAAATACATTGACGCGAGTGGGAAGGTGCAAACGTTGGTTGCCGAAAGGTATCCGTTCAAGGGAGTCGAGAATTATTTCACGGATTCCCTTTTATATCAGGATCCGGTGGATGAAACCCCGCAACTGGAGGCGCCAGACTCTGGTAATGAGGCTGACACTGAGCCCGAGCAAGAAAAGTGCCTGTGGGAGTTAAAACCACTTGTAAAGAGCACTAATAAGCTCGATGTTGATAATACCACCGACGATGCAGGCGGTTGGTATATTAATGAGAATCTAGACTTTGAATATTTTTCTGCGTGTGCATCCGATTCAATACCGTCGGATACTACTACCGACGTAGACGATGACATCTGGTCGGCAATGGATGCTTTGACATCATTGCATGTACTAGTAAAATCATCTTTCGGGACATACCAGGATAATGGCGATGCGCAGGAATCTATATTCTTGGTTCCGGCAAGACGAAAAGGCCAAAGACCAATACTTTTTGGGCGAATCTCGTCTGAACCAATGCCCCGCGAAGAATCGGAAAGCGAGGAGGAATCCCCTCAGCTCGACCATTATGAATCGAAAGCACTCAGAATGATGAAGCAAATGGGGTACGATATAACCAACAAGCCCGGGTTGAACTTCGGCAAAGGAAGGAGGACGCTACTTCGATCCTTTGTGCCAAAAGGGAAGGTCCCCGATTATTATCATCGGACGCGCAGGGGGTTGGGCTATGTATCAACTCCGGTCCCATCAGCCTCTGATTCTCAAGAATCGTCGAGCAACGATTGCTCTTCAGACACGTCATCATGGGAGTCAGATGTCAGTGTCGGCAACATCTTCAAAGGGCTTTCAGTAAACATGGTTTCAACAGGCCATCTGGAAGATGAAGTTGAAGAAATGATCCAACCTGATACAGATCCTTGGATCAAACATTTGAATGCTCTTTGGGATATCCGCTTTGAACAGCGTGAGCCACCCACAGATGACAAGGTTGTTCAGATCAACCTAGGAGATGAGACCAACCCCAAGCCCATCTTCATAAGTGACGGCCTGTCGCCTCCAGAGAAGAAGGATCTAATATCTCTTGTACAAGAATATATAGATGTCTTCGCCTGGAATTATGAGGACATGCCTGGACTTGATCCTCAAGTAGCTATGCATCGCCTCAACATCAATCCGGACATGAAGCCTGTTAAACAACAGCAGCGACGGTTCCGTCCAGAGATAATGGAGGCAATTCAATCAGAAGTCAGAAAGCTCATCGATTCTGGCTTCATCCGGGAAGAACAACATCCCGACTGGGTAGCCAACATCGTCCCCGTCGCCAAGAAGAATGGGAAGATCCGGATCTGCATCGACTTCCGTGATCTAAACGAAGCCTGCCCCAAAGACGAATTCCCATTGCCAATCACAGATGTCATGATTGACAATACTTGTGGATTCGAGCGAATGTCCTTTATGGACGGGTTCTCAGGATACAATCAAATCAAGATGTATCCCGATGACGAAAAGCATACCTCCTTCAGGACTCCTCTAGGGGTATATTGCTACACCGTCATGCCCTTCGGACTGAAAAATGCAGGGGCAACATACCAAAGGGCCATGAACGCCATTTTCCATCAGTAAATGCGGAAAACGGTGGAATGCTATGTCGATGACATCGCGGTGAAAAGTCGCACTAAAGGTGATCACATAGCAGACCTGAAGGTGGTCTTCGACATCATGCGGGCTCATCAATTGAAGATGAACCCCACCAAATCCTTCCTGGGGGTAGCCAGTGGCAAATTCCTAGGATTTGTTGTGACTTCCACAGGAATCTATTTGGATCCAGAGAAAGTCCGCGCTATCCAAGAGATGCAACCCCCCAGAAGCCTCAAGGAGCTCAGGGGATTACAAGGACGATTGGCGTACATCCGCAGGTTCATATCAAACCTTTCCGGGAGATGCCAACCCTTCGCCAAGCTGATGAAAAAGGGTGTTTCATTCATTTGGGACGACGCTTGTCAAAAAGCATTTGAGGAGATCAAACACTACCTCACCCAACCACCAGTTCTTGCAGCTCCGGTGTCCGGAAAGCCTTTCCTGGTGTACGTCCGAGCAATGGATCATTCCCTGGGAGCTCTACTAGCTCAGAATGATGAACAAGGACGAGAACAGGCAATCTACTATCTGAGTAGAACAATGATCGGAGCCGAACATCGGTACAACCCGATCGAGAAGGAATGTTTGGCATTAGTGTTCGCCATTCAGAAAATGCGACACTATCTGGTAGGCCAGACTATAAATGTCATATCAAAAGTCAACCCTCTGAGGTTACTTATGACAAAGCCTTCTTCACTAAATGGCCGGCTGGCAAAATGGGCCATATTGCTATCACAATATGAGATGCATTTTCTGCCACAAAAGGCTATTAAGGGGCAAGCGGTGGCGGACTTCTTAGCTGAACACCCAGATCCAAGGGCAGCCAAACTCTATGAGGATCTCCCAGACGAGGCCGCCGAAGTCTGCCTGACTCAGACGTTGTTCGAAAGTCAAGTATGGCAACTTTTCTTCGACGGTGCATCAAGGACAAGCCCAAAGGGACACGTAGTGGCGGGGGTAGGAGTAGTACTTGTCTCCCCACAAAATTATGTGATCCCCCGAGCTGTCTCGCTAACGGAGCCTTGTTCCAACAATGTGGCGGAGTACAATGCTCTATTGATCGGATGCAGCTCGCCGATGAGATTGGCGTTAAAAATCTCGAGGCTTACGGTGACTCTAAACTCATCGTCAGCCAAGTTCGCAGAGAGTACGAGGCCAGACATGAAGATCTAGTACCATACTACAACGCGACAATTCACATGGCCGAAAGGTTTTCAAACTTCTACATCGACCATGTACCGCGCAGGCAAAATGCACATGCGGATGCACTCGCATCCCTCGCTGCTTCCTTAGCTCTTCCAGCTGGAGCAATGGAGAAAGTATTCGTCTATAGCCACGACCTATACTGTCCAAAAATTCCCCTCGGAGACTACCCGGGGTCAGCGGGAGATCGTCGCGGTAAAAAACACTTGAAGTGTCGACCGCTTCAGGGCTTAAAGACTGGCGATTCCCCTACATTGATTTTGTCTTATACGGCATTCTGCCCGAAGACACCAAGGAGGCGACCGCCATTCGGAGGAAAGCCCCCAAATTCTACTATAATGCGATTTCGCGAACATTGTATCGTCGATCGCATGACGGGATCCTGCTCCGATGCCTCTCATCAAAAGAAGCCCAAGGAGTATTGAAAGAAGCCCACGATGGTACTTGTGGAGCTCATCAACCTGGCCCGAAATTGGCACATCGACTCCAAAGGATGGGTTACTATTGGCCCAAGATGATTGCCGATGCTGTCGCTTATGCTAAGAGATGTTACGCCTGCCAAATACACGGCGATTTCATCCATCAAGCACCAGGGTACCTCCACTCAACGACCTCTACTTGGCCGTTTGAAATGTGGGGGATGGACGTGGTTGGCCCTATCAGCCCACCATCATCGAAAGGACATCGGTTCATTCTAGCGATAACCGATTACTTCTCTAAGTGGGCCGAAGCTATCCCTTTGAAAGAGGTGAAATCTTCTAACGTGATCAAGTTCGTGAAACATCACGTTATTTACCGCTTCGGTGTGCCTCGGCGTATCATCCATGACAATGGACCCCAGTTCATCAGCCAGGCTTTCCAGAGATTCTGCGCGAAGTTCAGAATCCAGAGTGTGTCCTCAACGGCATACTATCCTGCTGCTAACGGTCTTGCAGAAGCCTTCAACAAGACTATTGGCAAGCTTCTCAAAAAGTTCGTCTCGAAAAGTCAACGAGACTGGGACGACAAGCTGGGTGAATGCTTATGGGCCTACCGCACAACGGTGCGAACCCCAACTAAAGCCACGCCATTTTCCTTGGTATACGGATGCGAAGCCGTCCTTCCATTGGAAATACAAATTCTCTCTCTACGCGTCGCCTTGACAGCGGAAATGACAACTGAGGAGAAGCATCAGCAGCGACTCCAGGAGTTGGAAGCCTTAGACGACAAGCGTTTGCAGGCCCAACAACAAATCGAGCTTTACCAAGCTCGTATCACCAGAGCCTTCAACAAGAAAGTCAAAGCGCGAACTTTCAAGAAAGGCGACCTTGTCTTAGCTGTCCGAAGACCCATGGTCATGACGCACAAGACAAAAGGAAAATTTCAGCCCAAATGGTTGGGACCATTTGTAGTAGAGTCAGTCTACTCAAATGGATCATATCGCCTCATAACTTCAAATGGCGATACACTCATGATGCCGATCAATGGCAAATTCTTGAAGAAGTACTATCCTTAATAGTACTCTTCTTCCGATCAAGTTAAAAGTACACCTCTGATCAAACATCCGACGCCCTCGACGGCTAAGGATAGAGGAAAATGTTGGCCTTTAAGCCCAACATAAGTCCTCGACAACTCACCATGCTGAGGGGAATAGCATGGCTAGCCCAACTCAAACGGTAGTTGGTAAAGGCATGTCAAACCCGTTGACAGCTGAGGATTTGCTAAAAATCCTAAGGGACACGTTCCCATTTGATCCGACGCCCTCGACGGCTAAGGATAGAGGAAAATGTTGGCCTTTAAGCCCAACATAAGTCTTCGACAACTCATCATGCTGAGGGGAATAGTATGGCTAGCCCAACTCAAACGGTAGTTGGTAAAGGCATGTCAAATCCGTTGATAGCTGAGGGTTTGCTAAAAATCCTAAGTGGACTCGAGTCCACTCTTTCCTCCAAAATCCCTTACCAATTCTCGTCCATAGAATGGTAGGACCACAAAATGCAATCATTACTACGTTAACACTATACCTCTGGTAATGAATACTCTTTGTCGGGTATAAACTTTGCTTGTTAACTCTGCATAGAGTAACAAACTTTCAAATTTGCCAAGTTAACACTATACCTCTGGCATTTCAAATTCCACTTGTCAATTCTCATCAATAGAATGACAGGTCCTCAAATTGCTCTTATCACGAGCCAATTCTTGTCAAAGTTAACATTACACCTCTGACAAACTACTGTTTAAGTTAACATTACACCTCTAAGCAGTACATCGAGTGCCTGTCAAGTTAATATCACACCTCTGATAGTCACCTTTCTTCAGACTTCCGTATCGAAGCTGAAATGGACGATGCCAAGTTAACACTACACTTCTAGCATCCGAGTCATCGCTAAGTTCAACAGTACACCTATGGCCATGACCGTTCCTCGACTTCCTCGTCTAAGTCGAGATGACCAATGCTAAGTTCAACATCACACCTCTAGCATTACCTCACTGTTAAGTTAAATATTACACCTATGACAGTGACATTCTGAGTTAAGTTAATATCACACCTCTGACTCACATCCTTGTCGAGTTAACACCACACTTCTGACAAGACTATCTCCAACCCGTTAAGTTAATATCACACCTCTAACGGTAAAAGCTTTACTAGATTCCTCGCGGGTCTAGTTTCACTTGTTATTCTCTTCAACAGAATAACAGGTCCACCTAAAGACATTGTTAGGTTAACATTACACCGCTGACAATGTTTTATCAAATTCCCCAGCTGACCTTGAATCAAGTCAATCCTAGACACTTGACAAAAGTTCACCTTCTCTGGGAGTACGCATTCCCCCTGTCACTTTCTTTTATAAAGTGGCGGGTCCACCAAAATCATTCTTTTGCTTCTAAAACAAAACATTCAAGACAACAGAAAGAGGCAAAAAGAAAAGTGTCACTTTTATTCATATCCAAACACATGAAAGTGATACAAAACGCTCTCTTATACAATAAGATTGAGTGTTACAATTAAGGAGTACAAAGAAGTCCCTCTCTCTCTCTGAGGCCGTACTCACTCCTTGAAGCCGCATCTGATCCTAAGTGCATGATGTCTGAAGAAGTGCCAAATTGTGGCGACTGTTGGAACCGATTGCACTTTGATGCACGACGCCAACTTTGAAAGCGCCCTAGCTGACTAAGCCAGGAGCAATGGTGTTCTTGAGGTCCGGTGGCAACAGAAGAGCCTGCAACCCTTCGTTCAAGAGTTGATCTTTCCCCAGCAGGCCATCCAAAGGACATGGACTGTCCTTGATGTTACTTCTGGGATGGGAGAGGAAGAGGATCCTCTCCGCCACCGCAACCGTCGGAACCTCCTCGCCGTCATACTTGACCTGACCATCTCTTGCCATCAGGCAAGAGTGGTGCAGGAGATCTGAAGAGACCTTGGCGAGATTTGGGTCCTCGTCAGAGATATAATTTACTCCCTTACAAACGACGAGGACCATAATTTACTCTCTTACAAACGAACATTGAGCAAGCTCGCCGGTTGAAGCACTCTTCCAGGAGACCAGCGAACCTGCAAAGAACAAATAAGGGAATCAGAAAATCTGGAACTTAGTATACTTTAACAAAAGAAAACTAAGTAACAGACGCGGCAGTCATTGAAGACTTCAGACGCGGAAATGATCTGCACAGTCAAACCACCGCGTCAGCAGAAACAGACGCGAGTCAAAACTGTGCCACGCCCAGGATTCAAACGCGGTCTCAGTTTGCACCCGCGTCTAATGTACTAGACGCGAAAAACTTCAAACGCCGAAAATTGCCATCTCTCTGTTGGGTGAACAGGAGTTGCAAGATTCAGGTCTGAAACGCGCCAAGGCAATAGCCATGAGCAAAGCCAGCGTCAAGAGCCCGCGTTCAGAAAAGTTCAAGTCACCAGCACAAATTCCAGAATAGGAATGCACCAGAATTTCATTCAGATGCCTATGCCAAAATACAGGCTATGGACATCATCGGGGTGACATACCAGCAGAAATCTCTGTCCACAGTAGACCTCTCTGCATCCAAACGCGGGTGCGCAAGATGAACAGAGAAGGAAATTCTTTTTCTCAGCGAGTGCGTTCGGAGAAGAAGATGCATCTCTCCAACTGTTGCCTTTTATAGGCACAAGGATTCGCGAAGATACGCGGCGTGTGGCCCGGTAGACGCTGCAGCGAGTCGCCGCTTGACGCGTGTAACCAAATCATTTCTGAACGGAGAAGATCATGCGTCGCAACCCCGCCACGAGTCAGCAGTCGACACGTGGAGCAGTTCATTTAATGAACCAGGAAATCCGCGCGCCAAAAGGCGAAATTTCGCCGGTTCCCTAGGCCAGCTGGCAGCGTAATCATGACATGGCACAGAATTCGCGCCCAAAGAACGCACCTCCTCGATGGACATGCCACGTCAGCCTCTCCATGAATGCATTCGGAAGGTCGCGTCTCTCTAAGAAATTCGCGTCCTTCCAGTCTGGCCAAATATCGCGTCTGCCTTCTGAAGATCAGTCACGTCTCCATTGCCAAAGGACGCACGTTACAGAAATCGCGCCTTTACAGCAGTACCATCTCTGCTTTTTGAAAAAGAACCTGCGTTCGGCTTCCTGCTTCTGCAAAATCAGTTCAACAGTACACTGACGCAAGCAGACGACCAACCATTCCTGGCTTAAAGCGCGCCAGTGACAGACTAAAAGCAATCGGGGAGGTTTAGACTGTGCATCTAGACACTCAACATGATCAACTCTGGGGGCTTCAAAGAGTTCAACAGTACACTCACGAAGACCAACTCCAGATAAGATTAAACCCGGAGCATCAACAGTCTAGTCATGAAGGCGAACTCAGCTAGAGTCCAGAGTATTTCGAAATCCGTCCCAGTTAACTGCGGAATGTCGAAAACTTTGGAGGGGTTTCTGTAGGCTGTCTAAAAATCACCAAGACAAGCCACCAAAACACAGAGATCCAAGATCCAGGCGCAAGGCTAAATGTGACAATCAAGACGCGAGAGATAGCCCGCGTCTCAGCATCAAGGCGCGTTGGCTCAACGCCCGCGTCTCAGCATCAAGGCGCGTTGGCTCAACGCCCGCGTCTCAGCATCAAGGAGCGTTGGCTCAACGCCCGCGTCTCAGCATCAAGGCGCGTTGGCTCAACGCCCGCGTCTCAGCATCAAGGCGCGTCGGCCCGAAGCCCGCGTCTCAGCATCAAGGCGAGTCGGCCCGAAGCCCGCGTCTCAGCATCAAGACGCGTCGGCTCGACACCCACGTCTCGGTTGCAACTACCCCGATTATGGCGCCACCCACCGCCCATGTAGCGGGGAAGTTGGCCCTCATCGTGGAGCACTTTTAGGGGGCACGATCACCCCCTAAAAACCCTATAAATAGTCCCGTCACTATTGGGGACGGGCACAACAAGGGACGACGACGATTATCGGGCAAAGGAGAGATTCCGAGAAAAAAAAAAAGGAGAGATCATCGACAGAGAGAGAGAAAACCCTTCAGCGAGCTTACTGAGTACTAGCCGCTCTTCGCCTACCTCCTCTTCTAGAGTTTTGGTAGACGGAGCTGAGTTACTCCCTCTACCGACCGAAGAGAAGATCCCCGACGGTCCAAACAGTCATCTGGTCAACGGAGAACAAAATTCACTCTCCACCGCCACCCGAAGAACCCAGCACTAAACAAAGGGGGAATTCAAGATTCAATATTCCCCTCCCTTGTAACCGGAAGATTAAGCCGGCTGTAATTTTTCCATCTGATTCCAGGAAACGTTACACCAGCCAACCCCCTTCTCCGTGTCAAACATACATGTGTAATAAACTCAACAAAATCCACTTGTTGCTTAATTGAAATTTGGTTTAGACTCGTGCATTTAGGGCACGTGTCTATTTCAATTCATTTAAATTTCTGTTGAAGAGTGCTGTAGAAAAGGTATGTGTGCATTCATATAGAATAGGACCAATATTTTGGAGTGATTTATCGCTTTGAGTGTTACCTTGTTGTGAATAAACTGTACACTTGCACAATTGACATTAAGGGCAAAATCCCAAATAAATAAGATAAGGTGGGATTTCATCACCCTTTCTTAACCCAAAAATCATCTCCAAGTGCACTCACACTAGCCCAAGCCTTAACTAAAAATGATAGACGTTGGCCCTAGGGACATCTCGGACTCATTAAGAGATTAACCGAGGGTGGAATTATAAGAACTATACTCCTGCAAAATCGGTGTCTAAGGAAAGTGGATTGGGAGGTAAAGCCTCGAAAGCTCCGTGGTTTGGAGTAATTAAGGCCCGTGGCTCACGCCCGGATACCCCCCGAGCTTTGCCCTTTCCTGGCCGATTAGCTTGTAGTCGAGTTCCTGCAACAACCTCCCCCGGAGAATCGACCAGTTAGGAGTCGTCTAGGTCCAGGTACCTTAGACTAAGGCTTGGTGGTTGTTTTTCTTTCTTTTGTTTGTTTTTTATTCTTTTCGTTTGTTTGTTGTTTTTACGTTGTTTGTGGTGTGCTGCATGCAAGAGTGGGTAATGTTGGCCCAAGGTTACAATCACCCTTGTTTAGTGTGTTTTGATGATTACAAAACATATTAGTTATTTGTACTAATATTGTTTATTGATTAAGTGTGTTTCAGGGATCTAACTCATCTAGAAGGTTTATTCCCTATAAGCAAATGTTTTGGACTCAAGTCAACTCAAATTGGGCTCAAGGATCAAGTGTTGAAGACCTTATGGTGAAAAGCCCTCTTGAAGCACTTGTAGTACCTAGAACCAATGTAAGAATTAGATTGTTAAAGTTTGAGTTTTGGAAATTAGCTCTAGGATACACACACACGCTTTTTTTTTTGTATTCAAGTTTTCATGATCAAAATTTAGGTTTCATGCCTTAGTATATTTATACATGACCCTAATTTTTACAAATATACTAATTTTTACAAATATAAATATCATGTTTTTGATCATGTATGTATACCCTTTCCAGCATGTTACTTAGCTTTCCATACTTCAAAATATTTTTTACAAAAATTTCTAAGTCCCAAAATCCTGCTGTTTTTTTCTGTTTCAGGCTGACCGGCCGACCAGCCCGGTCGACCGGCGCCAGTGCCAGGACGTGCAATTTGTGCACGTCTGTCGGTCGACCGCCCGGGTCGACCGACTGTGAGCAGTTGCTCTCGGGTTTTTCTGGGTCGACCGCCCAGTCGACCGCCAGAAGAAAAATGTGTTTTGTCTTTTAGGACGGTCGACCGGTCCGGTCGACCAGAGCCAACGGCTCTTTGCCAGCTGAGCTGGCGGCCGACTGGCCCGGTCGACCGCCAAGCCTGCAACAGCCCAACGGCTCTTTCCTCTTTTGTGCAATTCTGAAATCTGTTTTTTGGACTGCTTTTTGGCAGACTTTTTCAGGGTTTTTCAGAACTTTTTCAGAGCAAATAAGGTCAAAGTAAATTGTTTTTAACTTATTTCTCTCCCTATAAATAGTGGAGAAGAGTTTCTTGCAAAACATCAAGAAAAATCCTCAAGTTTTCAAAGTTTTCAAAGAGAAAAGAAAAGTGTTTAAGCTCTCCATTTTCAACTCATTCTTGAGCTAGTTTTCAGTTGTGTTCCCTAGCAAAAATCATCTCTACAACTGAGTTTTTCTCACTACACTTCATAGAGCCAAAAATCCCTTACTCATTCTATAGTGAAGTTGTAAAAAGAGTGAGAGTGTTGTAAAAGAGTTTGGTGATCTTGTTGTGATCACTCTTGTTCTTGTGATCTTCTTGTTCTTGTGGAGACACCTCTTCGGTAGAGGTTATTGTACTTGGTGGAGCTCGGTGCTCGGGTCTTCGGTAGACCGTTGTAATCGTCCTCGGTGGATAGTGGAAACCCTTCACGGAGGTGAAGGCGGGGAGTAGAGCGGTGGCTCGAACCTCGAAACAAATACTTGTGTTTGCGATTGTCTTTTGCTCTTGCTCTCTATTTTGCTTTACTTTCAATTGCTCTCTATTGCTTATTGTTTCAAGTATTTTTGCTTCCTCTACTTGTGATATCTTGTGTGCTCTTCATCATTGCCTATTATTCATTCATTGATATTTTGTCGATATATTCTCATACAACAAGGTTGCATTACGCACCTCTAACCCATTCAAGGGGAATTGGGAGGAAGGAGTTCAGAACCTCTCACGGGGTATTCGGCTCTTAGTCTTGTTTTGAGAGATCGTTGCATCATTCATTCATCTTAATTTTAAAAAGATTGTTAGATTAGCAATTATACCTATTCACCCCCCTCTAGGTGTTTTTCAATTGGTATCAGAGCTTGGTTACTAGGCTCTTGGCTTAACAACCCTAGAGAGATCCTAATATTGCTAATCATTTCATTCATTCTCACTTAGTAAAGATGGCCGTGGTATTAAGACACCCCCTAAGTTTGATGGGCTTAACTTTCCCATATGGAAGGTTAAGATGACCGTTTTCTTGCAATCTCTAGGTAGTCGAGTTGCAAAGGCCGTGACCAAACCCTTTAGTGCACCCCCCGGTGATGAATCTACTTGGTCCGAAATAGAGACCAAAGAATTTGATGCCAATGCTAGGGCTCACTATGCACTTCTTCAAGCCCTTAATGATGATGATATAGCTAGAGTTATTCATTGCAAGTCCGCATATGAAATTTGGACACATTTGCTAGTTACACATGAGGGGACTTCACAAGTGAAGAGGGCTAAGATTGACCTTCTTCGGTCCCAATATGAGAATTTTTGCATGCAAGAAAATGAAACCATAGATGATATGGTTACAAGATTTACAAAGATCACTAATGGACTTTCTTCTCTAGGTGATGCTATCGACAGCGATCAAAGAGTTAGAAAGATCATCCGGGCTCTTCCTCCTTCATGGGAAGTAAAAGCAACCACCTTGAAGGAACTCAATGACAAGGAGGAGATGGAGCTAATTGGTCTCATTGGGAACCTCAAAACCCATGAGATGGAGAGGAAAGTGAGGGAGGACATGGCTCCTTCCAAGAAGAAGACAATAGCCTTCAAAAGTCAATCCACACACTCCGACGAAGACGATGAAGAAGAAGAAGATGATGAAGAGCTCTCACTTCTTGTGAAGAACGCCCGGAGGATGTACAACAAGGCTAAATTTCAAGAAAGAAGGAGATGGCAAGGAGGTAAAGAAGAAAGGAAGATTATTTGCTTCAATTGTCAAAGGCCGGGACACATAGTGGCGGAGTGTCCGGATAAAGTAAAGCCTTCCACCTCCAAGAAGCCCTACAAGAAGAAGGCAATGAAAACTGCATGGGATTCCGAGAGCGAATCCGAGGAGGAAATCGACACCGCTAACATGTGCTTCATGGCAAATGAAAGCACAAGCAAGGTAACCCCTTCCACTTCTCCAAATGATGAACTTTCCATGGATAGTTAGGAGAAGCTTTTGTAGAATTATCACATAACTATGATTTTCTTAAGAAAAAGTATTTAAAAATGAAAAAGGAAAATGAATCTCTTAATCATCAAGTTTTTACTCTTTCTAAAGAAAAAGATGAATTACTTTCCACTCTTGTTTCCACCCAAAAAGATTTTGACAAGTATAAGATTTCTTGTAAAGGCAAGTCCCCACTAGTTGATTCTAATGAGATTACCATGCTTAAAGAAAGAATAGACTCATTAGGAATGGTTTTAAAAAATTGTGAGTTTAATAAGAAGAAGATTGAGGCTATGTTTCCTAAGAAACAAGCCCCTAAGAAAAATGTTTACCATGCTCATACTCATGTTCATACCACACAACCTTTACATCGTGGCAAACCCCCAGACATGCTCACACTTCACACACACATCATGCATTTATGTATGGAAGAGTGTTCTCATGTTCACATTGTGGGCGGAAAGGGCACTTAGCTAATTTTTGCTATGATAGACTAAGTGCATCTCATCATAATGTTTGGGTTCGCAACCCTAACTTTTAAGGACCCAAGAAAATTTGGGTACCAAAGTCAACTATTTTGCTAAATGATGTAGGTACCATCCAAGGCCCAAAGACGTAGAGGATTGTGGTATCTTGATAGTGGTTGCTCAAGGCACATGACTTGGAACATCAACAACTTTGCAACCCTATCAAGATACCATGAAGGTGGCACCGTCACCTTTGGAGATGATGCCAAGGGTAAAATCATCGGTATTGGTAATGTAAAACTCGGCACATCCCCTTTAATTGAGAATGTTATTTTAGTTGATGGCCTCAAGCATAACCTCTTGAGTGCTAGTCAACTTTGTGATAAAGGTTTTGATGTAGTTTTTGATAATGTAGCTTGTAAAGTAATTGATAGAATTTCTAATACTTGTGTGTTTTCCGTTTTCGTGAAAGTAATGTTTATATGATAGATATGTCTAATATGTCTTGTAATATTACTTGTTTAAAAGCCCTCGATGATGACTCTTGATTGTGGCATAGAAGATTAGGGCATATTTCTTTTGACCATATTTCTAGGTTAAACACAAAGGAAATGGTGAAAGGTATTCCTTGTTTGAGTTTTGAAAAGACCGAGTTTGTGACGCATGTCAATTTGGGAAACAAACTAAGTCTTCTTTCAAGTCAATTAAGGATATCATGACATCACGTCCTTTGGAGCTAATTCATATGGATCTTTTTGGCCCTACACAAACCAAAAGTCTAAGTGGGAATAGATTTGCATTTGTTTTGGTTGATGACTTCTCACGGTTTACTTGGGTTTTCTTTCTTGAACACAAAAATCAAGCACTTTCATATTTCCAAACTTTTAAGAAAAGAGTTGAAAAAGAAAAAGATGTTTCAATTTTAAGAATAAGAAGTGATAGAGGAGGTGAATTCATTAACCTACCCTTTACCACTTTTTGTGAAGAACATGAAATTAAGCATGAACTTTCTTGTCCTAGAACTCCACAACAAAATAGAGTAGTTGAACGAAAAAATCGAACTTTACAAGAGATGGCTAGGACAATGCTAAGTGAATATGGTCTACCACATTATTTGTGGGCCGAGGCCGTAAATACATCATGCTATATATCAAATCGTGTTTTCTTGTGTAAAAATACTTCAAAGACTTCCTTTGAAATGTACTTTTCTAGAAAACCAAATGTTTCATATTTCAAAGTTTTTGGATGCAAATGTTTTGTTTTAAATACAAAAGATAATTTAGGAAAATTTGATGCTAAAGCTTATGAGGCAATTTTTGTGGGTTATTCTAATACTAGTAAAGCTTATAGAATCTTCAATAAATCATCTTTGACTATTGAGGAATCTATACATGTTAAGTTTGAAGAATCTAACTTGTTTGTTAAGAATGTTGTAGAAATAGATGCTTTGGATGAAGGCTTGGAGAAAGTGACCTTGGAGGATACACCTACTATGGGAGACAAGCCAAAGGATGATGAAGGAAGTGAAGCTAAAGTAGAAGAGGCTCAAGGACATGAAATTCAATCAATTGAAGTGGAGCCTACTCAACAACTTCCAAAGGATTGGAGATACAATCCTCATCATCCCAAGGACCTCGTCATAGGTGAAGTATCAAAAGGGGTAACCACTCGCTCTAAACTTCATGATTTTTGTGGACATTATGCATTTATTTCTCATGTTGAACCCAAGAACGTCCTCGAAGCCGAGGCCGATTCATATTGGTTGCTAGCCATGCAAGAGGAACTCAATCAATTTGAGCGCAACCAAGTTTGGCACCTGTTCCTAGGCCCCACGATAGACCAACAATTGGTACTAAGTGGATCTTTAAGAACAAGTTGGATGAATCGGGTAACGTTGTTAGGAATAAAGCTAGGTTAGTTGCCCAAGGTTACACTCAAATCGAAGGAATCGATTTTGAAGAAACCTTTGCACCCGTAGCACGGCTTGAAGCCATACGGATGACACTAGCATTTGCCTCATATAAAGATTTTAAATTGTTTCAAATGGATGTCAAAAGTGCTTTTTAAATGGTTTTATTGAAGAGGAGGTGTATGTTGAACAACCCCCCGGGTTTGTTGATCCTACACATCCGGATTTTGTGTTTAAATTAGATAAAGCTCTTTATGGTTTAAAACAAGCCCCTAGGGCTTGGTATGAAAGACTTTCTTCATTTTTGATTTCAAATGGTTTTAAGAAAGGTAAAATTGACACCACTTTGTTTACAAAACATGTAGAAAATGACATTCTTATTGTGCAAATTTATGTAGATGATATTATTTTTGGTTCTACTAATGAATCTCTTTGCCAAGCTTTTGAATCATGCATGAAGGATGAATTTGAAATGTCTATGATGGGGGAGCTCAACTATTTCCTTGGACTCCAAATCAAGCAAAGGAAGGATGGGATCTTCATCAATCAAGCCAAGTACACAAAGGAACTCATCAAGAGATTCGGACTTGAAGGCGCTAAAGTGAGCAGAACTCCCATGGCAACAACTACCAAGCTTGATAAGGATGAATAAGGTAAAAGTGCAGACATTAAAGTTTATCGTAGCATGATAGGTAGTTTATTGTATTTGACGGCTAGTAGGCCGAATATCATGTTTTCCGTTTGTCTTTGTGCTCGTTTTCAATCATGTCCTAAGGAGTCTCATTTAGTAGCGGTAAAACGCATTATTAAATACCTTAAGGGCACTATTGAAATGGGTTTGTGGTATCCGAAAACCGGACTATTTGATATGAAGAGTTTTTCGGATGCTGACTATGCGGGTTGTAGGGTAGATAGGAAGAGCACAAGTGGAACATGTCAATTCCTTGGTAATTGTCTTGTATCTTGGTCTTCCAAAAAGCAAAATTCAGTAGCCCTTTTAACCGCCGAGGCGGAGTATGTTGCGGCCGGAGCTTGTTGTGCACAAGTTCTTTGGATGAAACATACTCTCCTCGACTATGATTTACACTTTGATCATGTTAAAATATTTTGTGATAATACTAGTACAATTCACATGACAAAGAATGCAAATCAACATAGTAAAACCAAACACATTGACATTAGGTATCACTTTCTTAGAGATCATTATGAGAAGGTGATATTGATATTGATTATGTTTCTACCGATTTTCAACTTGCCGATATTTTTACTAAACCATTGGATTATGCTAGATTTTCCTTTATTTGTGGTGAGTTGAATGTTTGCATATGGATTCTTAAAGATAAATTTTTTAAAATGTTTTGTTTGCTTTGTTTAACCCTTTTTGATGTATGACAAAAAGGGGGAGAAAAAGTATGAGTTTGTTTGTTTATGGTGTATTACTTTGATGTATTTGAGTTTTTGACAAAACTATGTGTTTCTAATGACTGTGTTTCCAATGCCTTTTGTATTTAGCTCTTCATTGACATTATTGATACATAGCATTATTTGAGGGGGAGCTTTCCAAGCTCTTCTTCCATTTTTGTTTAAATAACCTATATGTTTTGTCATCATCAAAAATGGGGAGATTGTTGGCCCAAGGTTACAATCACCCTTGTTTAGTATGTTTTGATGATTACAAAACATATTAGTTATTTGTACTAATATTGTTTATTGATTAAGTGTGTTTCAGGGATCTAACTCATCTAGAAGGTTTATTCCCTATAAGCAAATGTTTTGGACTCAAGTCAACTCAAATTGGGCTCAAGGATCAAGTGTTGAAGACCTTATGGTGAAAAGCCCTCTTGAAGCACTTGTAGTACCTAGAACTAATGTAAGAATTAGATTGTTAAAGTTTGAGTTTTGGAAATTGGCTCTAGGATACACACCACGCTTTTTTTTTGTATTCAAGTATTCATGATCAAATTTAGGTTTCATGCCTTAGTATATTTATACATGACCCTAATTTTTACAAATATAGATATCATGTTTTTGATCATGTATGTATACCCTTTCCAGCATGTTACTTAGCTTTCCATACTTCAAAATATTTTTTACAAAAATTTCCAAGTCCCAAAATCCTGCTGTTTTTTTTCTGTTTCAGGCTGATCGGCCGACCGGCCCGGTCGACCAGCGCCAGTGCCAGGACGTGCACATTTGTGCACGTCTGTCGGTCGACCGCCCGGGTCGACCGACTGTGAGCAGTTGCTCTCGGGTTTTCTGGGTTGACCGCCCGGTCGACCGCCAGAAGAAAAATGTGTTTTGTCTTTTAGGACGATCGACTGGTCCGGTCGACCCGAGCCAACGGCTCTTTGCCAGCTGAGCTGGCGGCCGACCGGCCCGGTCGACCGCCAAGCCTGCAACAGCCCAACGGCTCTTTCCTCTTTTGTGCAATTCTGAAATCTGTTTTTTGAACTGCTTTTTGGTAGACTTTTTCAGGGTTTTCCAGAACTTTTTCAGAGCAAATAAGGTCAAAATAAACTGTTTTTAACTTATTTCTCTCCCTATAAATAGTGGAGAAGAGTTTCTTGCAAAACACCAAGAAAAATCCTCAAGTTTTCAAAGTTTTCAAAGAGAAAAGAAAAGTGTTTAAGCTCTCCATTTTCAACTCATTCTTGAGCTAGTTTTCAGTTGTGTTCCCTAGCAAAAATCATCTCTACAACTGAGTTTTTCTCACTACACTTCATAGAGCAAAAAATCCCTTACTCATTCTATAGTGAAGTTGTAAAAAGAGTGAGAGTGTTGTAAAAGAGTTTGGTGATCTTGTTGTGATCACTCTTGTTCTTGTGATCTTCTTGTTCTTGTGGAGACACCTCTTCGGTAGAGGTTATTGTACTTGGTGGAGCTCGGTGCTTGGGTCTTCGGTAGACCGTTGTAATCGTCCTCGGTGGATAGTGGAAACCCTTCACGGAGGTGAAGGCGGGGAGTAGAGCGGTGGCTCGAACCTCGAAACAAATACTTGTGTTTGCGATTGTCTTTTGCTCTTGCTCTCTATTTTGCTTTACTTTCAATTGCTCTCTATTGCTTATTGTTTCAAGTATTTTTGCTTCCTCTACTTGTGATATCTTGTGTGCTCTTCATCATTGCCTATTATTCATTCATTGATATTTTGTCGATCTATTCTCATACAACAAGGTTGCATTGCGCACCTCTAACCCATTCAAGGGGAATTGGGAGGAAGGAGTTCAGAACCTCTCACGGGGTATTCGGCTCTTAGTCTTATTTTGAGAGATCGTTGCATCATTCATTCATCTTAATTTTAAAAAGATTGTTAGATTAGCAATTATACCTATTCACCCCCCCTCTAGGTGTTTTTCAGGTAAGAGATCCTGCAACTACCAGATTAACCAGAAATACTTCTCTACCCTTGCATCCAGAGCCTGTGATGGCAACACTTCAGGATAGGTTTTACCCGATCAGAACCTCATTACCATCTTGTATAAAACTGCCTGAGGCAAATGGAAATAATTTTAAATTAAAGCCTCTATTCATCAACACTCTCCCAAAAGTTTCATGGTTTAGAATCAGAGGATGCATACTTCTTTGTTAGGGAATTTGAAGAAGTGTGTCTCATGATGCGTATACCCCAGCTAGGAGACGATGCCATTAGGTTACATTTCATTCCCTTTTCCCTAAAGGACCTAGCGAAGAAATGGTTGTACAGTTTGGTGGTAGATTCTGTCACGAGATAGGATGATTTCGTTAAGGCCTTCTTGAAGATTTTCTACCCAATTCACAAAACTGCCCTCATTAGAAAAAATATCATGCAATTCAGGAAAGAACCGAGCGAGCCATTTTGGAGATACTTTGAGCGATTCAAAGATCTCCTAGCTCAGTGCCCTCATCATGGTGTGGAGAAATGGTGTCAGTGCCAGATTCTCTATGATGGCTTAGATTATCAAACGAAAACCCTTTTAGAGACCATGTGTCAGGGAGGGTTCTTGCAAAAGGATGAGAATCAGGGTGGGACTTATTTGAGGATTTAGCTGAGAAAACCCTACAATGGGAGCCAGCCTCAGAAAAACTAAGGAATTCACAATCTATAACTTCAAGAGGAGGGCTCCTATCTCTAGAATAATCCATAGCTGCAGAAGCCAAGATTGCAACCCTAATGAGGAGAATAGAGGCTTTAGAAATAAAAGAGCCAGCCAATGTCAACCAAATTAACCCACCACCAATTCACAATCCGGGTTGTTCATACTGTCAGGCACCAAATCATATCTTTAAAGAGTGCCTCGTTTTTCATACCCAACAAGTGCCACCGGAACACCTGAACGCGGCCTACTCCCGGCCGCCGCCTAATCCCTACTCGCAAACATACAATCCAGGTTGGAGAAATCACCCAAATTTCTCCTGGGCCCAGAACAATCCTCCTAGGCCTAATTTCTCCAACAATTTTCACCATCCCAGTTCTCCACCAAATTTCCCCAGTCAAGCTCCATCTTCCTCCTCTCCAAGTTCACCAATGGAAAAGAAATTCAGTAAGTTGGAGGAGAGCATGGAAGCTTTTATGAAGTCCCAAACCGCTTTCATGCAAAACCAGGGGCAAACGCTGAACAACCATTCACAGGCTATATCAACATTGGAAATACAGATGAGCCAATTAGCTAGCTCCCTAAGTGAAAGACCAAAGGGGACTTTACCTAGTCAACCGCTAGTTAACCCAAAAACTCCAATCAAGCATATGAAATTTAGGATCCATCGCTCAACCAGTGCAATGCTGTTCACACTTCGATCTGAAAAGAAGGTAGACAACCAGGTCTACCAACAGAAAAAGCCAGTCCAAACTGATCCTACTCCAGCCTCCACCTCTGCTAGTTCCTCCCAATCTGCCCTCAAACATCTGACGAGGACAAAACTGCTGAACAAGTTCATAAGCCTGTAGCACCCTTTCCCAATAGGCTTAGGAACAACAATAAGAATATGCACATGAAAAAGATGCTAGAGATGTTTAACCAGGTCAAAGTGAATATGCCTCTTCTTGACGCTATCCAACAAGTCTCAGCTTATGCCAAATTTCTTAAGGATATGTGTACAAAGAAGAGAAAGACAAATGTGCCCAAGAAAGTGTTCTTGGCAACCAATATAAGCGAAATTCTGTCTGGTCCCATCCCGGTGAAGTACAAGGATCCTGGATGTCCCACAATCTCCTGCACTATAGGACAGACAGAAATTAGTAGAGCACTTCTTGACCTGGGAGCAAGTATCAACTTGCTACCTCTCTCAGTATACCAGCAACTTAGGTTGGGCGAGCTGAGCCTAACCCGAGTCACCATTCAGTTAGCTGACCGATCTGTAAAAATTTCCAAGGGAGAAATCACAGACGTCCTTATCCGGGTCAGGGATTTCATCTACCCGTTGACTTCATTGTGCTTGAGACTGAACTTGTGTCCAATTTAAGGTCTCAAACTCCAGTCATCTTAGGGCGCCCATTCCTTGCTACAGCCAATGCCATAATCAACTGTAGGAATGGGTCCATGCGATTGACCTTTGGAGACATGACGAAGGAAGTCAATGTCTTCAATCTTGGAAGACAACCCAGGGATATCAATGATCAGATTTTTGAGGTCAATTCTATTGAAAATCTGACCAGTGAGCATGAGGAAAGGATGGAGATAGAAACGAAGGCAGAGTTTGATCTGGAGTCTGAGGATTTTAATCTTGACCAGATCGTGGATTTGACAGTGGACTGGGCGTCAAGCCTAAGTGTACCTCATCATAGGATTGAAAGTTCGGAGATTGCCCTCAATGAAGCAACACCTTCCCTAGAGCTAAAAGCCTTACCTGAATACCTTATGGATGCCTACCTGGGCGGAAGAGAAACCCTGCCAGTCATTATAGCATCCCACCTGACTGAGCAACAAGAGGACAACTTAATGTCTATTCTGAAAAGACATAGGGAAGCCATTGGATGGACAATGCAGGATATCAAAGGGATAAGTCCAGCCATAGTTCAACATAGAATCCATTTAATCGATGAAGTAACCTCCAGGAGGGATCCATAACGCAGACTTAACCCACTCATGTAAGAGGCAGTAAAAGCGAAAATTATGAAACTATTAGACAACGGGATCATTTATTCCATTTCTGATAGCCAATGGGTTAGCCCTGTTCATGCGGTCCCGAAGAAAGCTGGCTTTACGGTGGTTGAAAATGAGTAAAAAGAGTTGGTACAAACAAGACTGCCTACCAAGGTTCGTGTTTATATCGACTATAGAAATTTGAATGCAGCAACCCGTAAAGACCACTTCCCGCTA
The DNA here is from genome assembly GCA_038442645.1 of Agave tequilana. Lineage (NCBI taxonomy): Eukaryota > Viridiplantae > Streptophyta > Magnoliopsida > Asparagales > Asparagaceae > Agave > Agave tequilana. Next base: position 63,513 of record JAVJIF010034470.1, read on the forward strand.
CCCTTCATCGGCCAAATGCTTGAACGCCTGGCTGGACATGAGTACTACTGCTTCCTAGATGGGTACTCGGGATACAATCAAATCCCCATTACTGCAGAAGACCAGGAAAAGATCATGTTCACTTGCCCGTTCAGAACCTTTGCTTACCAACGCATGCCTTTTGGATTGTGCAATGCTCCCGCAACATTCCAACGGTGCATGCTTAGTCTTTTCTCCGACATGGTCGAACGTTTTCTTGAGATTTTTATGGATGACTTCTCCATCACGGAGATTCATTTGATCACTGTCTTCATCACCTAGAGTTAGTTCTGCAGAGATGCAAGGAGAAGAATCTAACTCTAAACTGGGAGAAATGTCACTTCATGGTGAGACAGGAGATTGTCTTAGGCCATAAGATTTCTAGGAGAGGCATTGAAGTGGACAAGGCTAAAGTGGAAGTGATTGCTAAGCTTCCACCACCCAAAAGCATCAAGGATATTAGATCCTTTCTTGCGCATGCTGGGTTCTAACGACGGTTCATTAAGAATTTTAGCAAAATCGCTAGGCCCTTAACCAACCTGCTCGCTAAGGACGTGCCCTTTGATTTTAACGATGAATGTTTCAAGTCATGGGGAAAGCTTAAGTAAGAACTTATTTCTGCGTCTATTATTTCTGCTCCTAACTGGGCCCAACAATTTGAAATCATGTGCGACGCCTCTGATTTTGCTACAAGAACAGCGCATTGACAATAGGCAGCACGTGATTTATTACTCGAGTAGGACCTTGAATGACGCCCAACAGAATTATACAACGACTGAGAAGGAATTCTTGGCCGTTGTCTTTGCGTTAGAGAAGTTCCGGCCCTATTTGTTAGGCTTGAAGACGGTGATTTTTACGGATCACTCGGCTCTGAAATACCTCATGACCAAGAAGGAAGCAAAAGCTCGATTGATTCGTGGATCCTTTTGCTTCAAGAATTTAACCTGGAAATTTGGGATAAACGAGGTATAGAAAATGTGGTTGCAGATCATTTGTCACGAATTCTGACCGCACCGATCATACAAACTCCGATCAACGAGGATTTCCCAGACGAGCACATCCTGGCCATTTTTAAGGAACCCTGGTATGCGGACATTGTTAATTACCTGGCCACTGGATAATCACCCGTTGACTGGACAAAGCAAAACCAGTGTCACTTCTTTGCCCAAGTACGATACTTCTTCTGGGAAGAGCCATATCTTTTTAGTGTTGTCCCGACCAGATTATTCAACGATGCATACCAGAGGAGGAACAGAGGAGTGTGCTCAACTTTTGCCATGACCTTGCATGCGGAGGGCACTTCGGTCCCCGCAAGACTGTAGAGAAAGTTCTACAAAGTGAGTTTTACTGACCTACTTTGTTCAAAGACTCATACCATTTTTTGCAAGTCATGCGCAAATTGTCAGAAGATTGGAAAAATTTCAAGAAGAGACATGATGCCACTAAACCCGATCCTGGAAGTTAAATTTTTTAATGTTTGGGGTATTAACTTCATGGGACCATTCCCTAATTCTTTTGGCAACCAGTTCATTTTGGTTGCTGTAGACTATGTCTCTAATTGGGTAGAAGCTGTGCCTACAAAACCAATGACAATAAAGTGGTTATCAAATTTCTCAAAGAAAACATCTTCTCCCGATTTGACACCCCTAGAGCGATAATTAGTGATAATGGATCACATTTCTGCAACAGAGTTTTTGAAGCCCTGATGCAAAAATATTTCATCAATCACAAGTTATCCACTCCGTATCATCCCCAGATAAATGGGCAGGTAGAAGTTACCAATCGACAGCTCAAGTTCATTCTGGAAAAGACTGTCGGACAGAACCGAAAGGATTGGTCGGTCAAACTCAACAATGCATTGTGGGCTTACCACACTGCTTTTAAGACAGTTCTGGGGATGTCTCCTTACAGAATCATATTCGAAAAAGCCTGTCATCTGCCAGTAGAGTTAGAACACTGTGCCCTTTGGGCCATTAAGTAGCTCAATTTTGATCTGAGTAAGGCCGGTGAGCTAAGGAAATTGCAGATCTCAGATTAGAGGAGCTACGGAATGAAGCATATGAGAATGCTCGGATTACCAAAAGCAGAACTAAACTTTTTCATGATCAGATCATAAACCGAAAAAACTTTGCCCTGGGAGACAAGTTTCTGTTGTATAACTCTAGGCTTCATATTTTCACGGGGAAGCTGAAGACTCGTTGGTCTGGACCGTTCATTGTGCGCACCGTTTTCCCACACGGTGCTGTGCTTATTGTAGATCCTAAGAACAACACAGAATTCAAAGTGAACGGGCAAAGTCTAAAGCCCTTCTTAACCACTGAGCCTACGACTCCGGATGATAGCGTGCTGACTCTTTTTGCCCCGTCATACACCTAACCAAAGCATCAACTAAAAAAAAAAAATTATTGTTTATATACTTACTCCTTCTACATTTTTTGACATTTCTTTAGCCTATTCGCCTTTAGCCGGCCCAAGTCCACTAAGACGGTGACATCATTTCTTCACCCTATTTATTGTCTTTGCATTTACATCCACATTCATTGAGGATAATGCATTAGATAGGTGTGGGGGGTGCTAACACTTTTTTCTTTCCCAAAAAAAAAAATCTCCAGATTGAAAAGAAAATTCATACTCTTTATAAAAATACCAAAAGGTTGTAGGAATTAAGGAAACCTTATTAATGAATCTTTATTTTTGCCTAAATAAACAAGAAAGTTTGATTTGACTAAGAATTAGGGGGGATAAGAAAAATAACTCATACCTTTTATTTAGCCTTAGTAGAATATGCATAAACCACACACACATGCTTGAGATTTAGAGACACAACTCTGAAAAAAAAATCGCTAGATAATTGTGCCTCAAGAAGCATGATTACTCACGCCAAAAAAATAATAATCAATATAATATATATATATATATATGTAAATATTGATTTTGTGGCCTACTCTACTTGCATATTTGACCCAAGGGGTGTTTTTCCACCAGGTGCCCTAAAATCATCTGGTTTGGGAGTCATCGGTTTAATATGTGTTACATGAGAAAAGTAAAAAGCCTAATGAAACCAAGAATAATAAATAAATATTAATAAAATTAAATGATATTCAAAGTTGAGTTGAAAAATCCCAAGCACATCACACTTACACATTATGCGTATTTATCTAAAGCAAAATAACAGGATGAGTTAAAAGTATAAGATCCTTTCTAAATTTAAAGAAAAATCATAATTTCGTCTTTTATAAAGGCTAAAGTATAGGAGGACTTATAAAGGTTGAACCTAATTCTTACACCATTTGGTCATTTTTACTTAGATGATTGAAATTTTTTTTCTTGAAGGAAGTTTTTCACTTACTGGATTTTGTGGGTGCAATCCGCTGAAAACCCTCAGGAGACAACACTCTTCTAGGGAAACCTAGAGGTTTAAAGGCTTGTTGCACATACTCAGTGCAATCGCGACACCTGCGAAAGTGGTGTAATAATTTTCTTATTTTTGTTTTGCTTGGGACGAGCAAAAAGATAAGTGTGGGAGTGTGATTAGTCTCTAATTTTGCATAATTTTTATCACATTCACATATTTATTTGATGTAAAATTCTGCTAATAAAGTTTTGCTTACTTGATCCTAGGTCCATAGTGTGCATATGAAGAAGAAGACCCTAAATCACCAATTAAGAGATGTTTAAAGGCCTACCAAGTAGCCATTGACTTTAGAGTGAAGATTTTGCCAGCCCAGGGCATCAAATCCAGAAACCGGAAGATTGACAGGGGACAGATAGGACGACGCATTGCCCGAAGCCAGGCGCGCGCCGCTCTGGCATGGCCGCGCGCGCTCCCGGGCTTTGGTCCAGGGGTCGTCCTCCTGGCCTCCTTTCCCCTGGTGCCTATAAATACCCTCCCCCAGGGGCTTCAGTTGAAAAATATTCAGAGAATAGAGTTGTATTTGTTGCTTTGTTGTTAGGAATTGTAGTTGTTATTGTAAGTTCACCTAGAGGGGGGGTGAATAGGTGATGGCTAATCTAATGGTCACTTAATGCCAAATAATGCGGAAGTAAAAACTATTATGACCGAAACTAATACTCTTACACTAAACACCACGTATAACACAAGAGTGTTGCCGAATTCCCCGTGAAGGGCTCTGGACAAACTCCTCTAGATTCCCCTAGATAAGGGTTGAGGTGCCGCGTTAGCTCTCTTGGTTAAATACAAGTGTTAGCAAACAACCCAAGTAAGTATAACAATTTAAGCACAATGAATATCTAGCATGTAAAAATAAGGACAAGTAATAGCATGCAAGATATAAAAGAGACAAAGAGAGAGAGAGAGAGAGAGAGAGAGAGAGAGAGAGTGAGCAATCGCAAACACAAGGAATTTATTTCGAGGTTCGAGCACACTTGCTCTACATCCCCGCCTTCGACACACGAAGGATTTCCACTATGCACGATCCCAATGGATCTCTCCTTGGTGCCGCAACACCTACAATCCCTCGGACTCCCTAGTCCCGTACACACGCAAGCTCACTGGCTTGCCGAGGCCGCACCTCAAACCAAGAGTTCACACACGAACTCTAAACCACCGCGAACACACTTGTCCGCCTCCTCAAAGAACAAAGAAAAGATCTTTGGTGATCACAACACTTTGATCACCTAAAAGCACTCTCACTACAACACTCCTATAGAATGAATAATCAATGGATGCTCAAGTGTTTTGTGTGAGAAAAACAAGGAAGAGAATGGTGGAGGAAAACTCAAAGAATCACTTTAAACACTCTTGATAAAATCTCCCCTATTGATAGGAAATATTTACTCTCAAATTTGTGGAGAAAAACCTCTGAAAAGAATTGGAAAAACTGGCTCAAAAATACTCTCCAAATCTTGGTGAAAACAATGCCCAAACCCCCAAATTTATAGGCTCAGAAAAACTAGCCGTTGGAGTTCTGTCAGGCCTGTCGGTCGACCGTCCGGTCGACCGCCAACGGTCAAAAATCCGACCGTTGGAGCCTCCGGTCGACCGCCCGGTCGACCGAAAAGAACAGAGAGCACTGCTCTCAGTTCCGGTCGACTGGGTCGGTCGACCGACCATCTGCCAGGTCAAGGCGTGCACGTCGGTCGACCGAGCCGGTCGACCGACTTCAGCCCTAGTCGACTTAATAGGTCGACTAGTCGACTTGGCTGAAGCCTGGAACAGAAAATCTGGGATTAAAACTTGGTCTTTTTGATTTGAAATAAAATCCCATAAATACTTAAAAAATCTACAAAAATAGTTTTACCAATATATTTTGATAAACAAACATGCTTGCACAAAATCAAGGCATGTTATAAAAGATTGGACTATTTTTGTAAGTTGAAAAATATTGGCTCAAATGAAAACTTGTATTTTTTTAAAACTTGTTTTCCAAACTTCTTCATGATACAAAAACAAGATATTTTGAATTCATTAAAGCATAGTGTGTATGGATATGATCCACTACACAATTAAGATGAAATATCTATGTTTTTGGCATTAAGCTCTAAATATGATTTTGGTTTAAAACATGTATATAGGAAAACACCAAAAACAAAAAGTATTTTTCCAAAATGAAAGTCTTTTCTAAATCTGAAAATTCTTTTATGAAAAGACAACTAAATCAAGAGTGTGTGTGTGATATATACTTGAGCAATCCACCAACTATTCTATCATTTACATTTTATATAAAAATAAAAATCTTATACTTAGACACAAGTCTTGATCTTGAAGTCTTCCCTTGAAGTCTTCTCATCTTCTTGACTTGGTCCAAAAGCAATCCAACGAGCTCGACTGCTCTTGAGTACTTGATGTGGTCTTGATGCATAGGCTCGTGAATCAACCGGTGCTAGCTCCAAAATATGACTTTAAATCCTTTGTTGAAGCTCCACACCTACTAAGATCTTGATCATAAATCTGACACTAATTAAACACAAGATCATTAGTACTATAACTACATGAGTTAATCATCATCAAAACTAGAGTGATGGGCCTTTGGGCCAACAATCTCCCCCTTTTTGATGATGACAAAACTCATGAAGTTATATATGCATGGATTAAAGTAAAGCTTCAAAGAAGCTCTCCCTTAACTTATGCATAATACAAAATAATAAATATATGCAATAAAGCTCACAAACATGTATGCAAATGAATGGAGATAAATAAAATAAATCTTTTTCTCCTATTTGCAAAACAAAACATATATGCATAAACATAAATCTTTCTCAAACATGCATATAAACCCAATTACTTCTCCCCCTTTTTGTCAATCATCAACAAAGGGGTTAAAGTAAAACAAAATCATCAAAATTTCTTCTCCCAATTTTTTTTTTAGAAAAAAAGGAACCAAAGAAGGGGTAAACCAAATCAATCAAGAAAGGTTATATGCGATATACATTCATGAAGAGGAAGACGCTAAGTTAGCTTCCCTACACATATGCATTACATGAAGAAGGGATGACAAGCCCCAATTCACATAACACATATTATGTAATGCATAAGAGGAGATGTGAAGCTCCCCCTACACACGTGTACCACATAAAGAAGAGTTGTTAAGCTCCTCAATATACAATACACTCAACATGAATCTATATGTAGAATAGATGTTAAGCTCTCCTTGCATATAGGCAATACAAATCAAAAATTTTGAATTTTTTTTTTAAGGTATCACTTGTAAAATCAAATTTTTAAGATACCAAAAGTAAATAATCAAATTGTAAATAAACATTACAAAATTTTAATTTTTTCAACTACATAAAACATATTGATATCAATTGTAAATTTATAACAAATTTGAAGCATTTTGATACCAATTGAAAAACATGCATAAGCTTGAAAAATAAGATTTGAATTAAGCTTAGCATAAACCAACTTTGTGCTTTAAAAATGTAAATCAATTTTAGCTCAAGCACAAAACAAATCATATATGTATGAAAAATGAGTATACCAATTGAAATTGATACATACATATATAAGAAAACAAAATATGAGTATATACAAAAATAGAGTCAAATGATACCAATTGAAACGATTCAATGATACCAATTGAAATAATAGGATCATGTGTATATCTCATAATCATTGAAGAATAAATAACTAGTTAAATTGATTTTTAAAAAACTAGTTAAAGATCTTTCAAAATACAATTAATCATATGTTTTTCATAAAACAAAACTAAATACACAAAATTTACACTCATAATCTATAAAACTCAAAAATATGTCCATGAAACTAAGTCATGACAAAATAAATAAAGTGTGAGTGTTCAAAAGTCATGTAATTAGCATTTTCATGAAAATAGACATTTAAGCTCAAAAAGATTATAAGTCACATTTTTAACAAAAACATGAAAATCATTTTTCATTAAAACACTAATCTTCATGGTATATGTATGATTTATCTAAAGCTAACAATACACATACATATCCCAAACATAAAAGAGTCTATCAAATGTATTTGCATGAAGGCAAGAGACTCACGGATATACATGTATATTTATTAGATTTGAATTAAAAATACATATACATGAAGTAAAACATGAAAATTGACAAAACAAGTATAAATGAAAGAATCATCAAAACTAGCCTATATATGAGTATATAGTGGGTACAAATGAGCATGAAGTGCAAATATATATAAATCAAATGTAACTCACTATTTGTACATGAATAATACAAGTTTTGATAAAACTACATCTAAGCATGTTTTTACCACATGAAGCACATAAGAACACGAAACATGAACATGCTATGAATATGATATATGTAAAAAGCATGTACATAAAAAGTAGGAGTTTAGAGATTGTTACCAACTCCAAAGCTCCAAGCATGGTGGTCTTTCCCACCAAAACCTCCTTGATAGCGGTGCTCCAAATATGTGTCCTTTTAGTTCAAGTGCACCCACCATCAAGGCACCAAATCTCTCACGTTTTTGAGAGCCCTCACCTACATCAAATACACAAGGTGGGGATTTTGGTACCCATATTTTCTTGGGTCCTTTGGGGTTAGTCTTGTAAGGAACCCAAAAATTTTTATTATTAGCAAAATTAAAATGATGCAACTTGTCATAACAAAATTTTGCTAAATGGCCTTTGCGGCCACAATGTGTACGTGTGTACACCTTAGAATGCTTATGTTTATGAGTGTGATCGTGGCGTGCAAATAGTGAATATGCATGATGAGAATGATGTGCATGAACATGTGGAGTTTGTTTCTTAGAAAACAAAGACTCCAATCTATTATGATTAAAAGCACAAGAGCTCAAAGTAGAGCTCAAACTATTAATTTTATTTTCAAAAGCTTAATCTCACTATCTTCAATGGTGGCAAGTAATGAAAGGTGAGAATAAGAATCATTTTTCTTTTTCTTAGAAACCTTTTCTTTTTCTTTTTCACAAAATTTTCTTTTCAAAGAAGTGTTTTCATTTAAAATAATTTCTTTTTGTTTTTCCACCAAGATGATTTTATTTTTCAAATTTGTGTTTCCTTCACAAAGATCACTCAATTTGGAAAATAAGGAAACATTTTCATTTTTCAAATTCTCATTTCTTTTTCTAAACATGAAATCTTAGATTTAAAAGAATCATTTTCTATATGCATGCTCTCAAAATTCTTTTTCAAATTTTTATTATCTTTCTTAAGCATGTCATATTTTTCAAGCAATAGTTGACAAAATTTGCTAAGCTCATCATATGACATGTCATTTTCATCTACCTCAGATTCGGTAGTTACCTCAAGGGGGTTATCCCCTTGGACCATATAGCACAAGTTGGAGGTGTTGCTTCCAACGTCCGAATCGCTCCCGGCATAATATAGATCCTTTTCGCCAAGGGAGGTGATGATGTTCCAAGCTACAAAAGCCGAATTAACATTAGAAACCCTAGATAAATAATCATCATTTAGGGTACTCTTCAAAGCATGTAGGGCTTTTGCATTAGCCTCAAAATTCTTGCCATTTAAACAATAATCATTAGTGATGGCAAGGTAAACATGAATGCCTAGGGCCTTGAGGTACAAGGACATCTTAACCTTCCAAATTTGGATGTTAAGAATGTCAAAGGTGGGTGGTGACATGAAGTCCATGGTGTGTGTACAAAATACGTGATTAGCCTAAAATGAGGATCTTTAACTCTAGGTTGTAAGATCCAAATTTAGAGCACTTGGTTCTGATACCAATTGTAAGTTCATCTAGAGGGGGGGATGAATAGGTGATGGCTAATCTAATGGTCACTTAATGCCAAATAATGCGGAAGTAAAAACTATTATGACCTAAACTAATACTCTTACACTAAACACCACGTATAACACAAGAGTGTTGCCGAATTCCCCGTGAAGGGCTCTGGACAAACTCCTCTAGATTCCCCTAGATAAGGGTTGAGGTGCCGCGTTGGCTCTCTTGGTTAAATACAAGTGTTAGCAAACAACCCAAGCAAGTATAACAATTTAAGCACAATGAATATCTAGCGTGTAAAAATAAAGACAAGTAATAGCATGCAAGATATAAAAGAGATAAAGAGAGAGAGAGAGAGAGAGTGAGCAATCGCAAACACAAGGAATTTGTTTCCAGGTTCGAGCACACTTGCTCTACATCCCCGCCTTCGACACACGAAGGATTTCCACTATGCACGATCCCAATGGATCTCTCCTTGGTGCCGCAACACCTACAATCCCTCGGACTCCCTAGTCCCGTACACACGCAAGCTCACTGGCTCGCCGAGTGATTGTTATACATATTTGCATATTTTATCACTTTCATACTATGCATATTGTAAATAAAATGTGATTTTAACCCCTTTTCTCTCTATTTTACAGGTCCATAACTGAAAAGAGAAAAAGTCCATTAATCACTTTAATTAGCAATAATTAAAGAGATTAAATCCTTAAGCCCAAAAGAGCCCAAGATTTGAATTTGGATTCAGTTGAGATCCGCGCGCCAATTGGATCTTCCAGAAGGCCACGTGGATAACCACCTAACAACCAAATCACAACAGAAAATCTGGGCTCAACGGCCCAGATTTTGCCGCCAAAACTGGGATATTCCCGCGTATCTGCGGCGGTTTGAAGGCAGTTGGAGCCCGGATTTTGCGCCATCGGCCAGGGCTCTAGATCCTTCTCATGGATGGCTATAAATAGAGGACCAGGGTCTGTGCGAAAGAGCAGAGAAGAGAGAGAAGAAAATAGGGAAAATTCTTGTATTTTGTTTTGTTATTCTCCTAGGTTTTTAGTCTTCATCTTCTTCCTCCTAGAGATTTTGACAAAGTGAGAGAGAGTGCTGTTTGAAAGCTTGTATCAAGGAAGTGACATTCTTGTAGGCAAGGATTAATCAAAAGAACTCCATTCTTCTCTTTGCAAGCTCTAGTATGTTTTACTTTACTTTGCTTTAATTTCTTGCTTTGATTTTAGTTCATTTCTATTGCTTTAGTTCTATTGCTTTACATCATGAATAGTTGCTTTGTTTCTAGTGTAATGGATAGCTAAAGTCTCTATTGCATGGCTATCTAAGGACTTACCTAGCTAACTTCTATCTCTTTTGATGATGCTTATCTTTATACTTGCATTGTGATAATTCTTTTACTTATCAAGGAAGTAGAGTTGCTTTCCCTTGGCAATTGCTTGTTCATACTCCATATGACTCATGTGTGCCTCATTTAGAGCCTTGTCTAGAACAAGTGCCTTTGATGGAACATGGAGATGGATCACCTACATATGCTACTTGTAAGAACAACTTCTCTACTTCAAGCTAATTTGTTGTTATATCTTGAACGTTTGAATGAATGTTGATTCTTCGAACTTAGCATCTTTGAGTGCCTATCCTAGAGTTCATCATTGAACATCTATCTAGAGAGCCAATGAATTCATATGAGGCTTCAAGCTAAGAACAAGAGAACACTCATCTCCATAACGGTAAAACACTTGAACAAACAAGAAAGATATCCTTATTGCCAATGAATCAACATGAGGCAATCAAGCATCACCATTGAGTTTAGCAAGTTAGCAATGAGGTAAAGTTAGCTAGCCATGTACCTTCTCATCTAAAGTTTTCTAACACTTTCTTTACTAGCTTTTCTTTCTTTGTAACACACTTCACTCAAGTTCTTTTTGATTTCTTTTTCCATAATGCACAAATCCATCACTTCTTTTCATGTTGCTTCTTGCATTTGTGTAAATACATAGAAGACATTTCGTTTTTCATTTCTTCACTCCATACCGTAACGCTTCTATCGCTAGCTCTCCCGGAGAATCGACCCGGTATAGCCATTGCTATAGCGGAGATTAGAAAGGGTATATTGATCTTTGAACACATTTGTGGAGTAAACGAGCACCAAGGTTAACTCTAAACCTTTCTTCTTTAATTGAATACTTGTGTAATAACTCTACATTACTCCTTCCCGATCAAATTTTTGGCGCCGTTGCAGGGGAGAGCAACGGTATTTGTTTTCAAGTGAAGAAATTAAACGAATACTCTTCTCTGTTGCAGGTACAGGTTGAAGAAACAGCAAATCTTGCATTGCAGAAACACATAAGTGGACCTGGGCCTCTGCTCTCGAAAGCAGAGACCAGGATCCCTCTGAATTGCCGCAAATTCTGGGATTTTGCCGCAGAATTGCGGCAAGGAGGAGTTGACTACTGACCACTTTTCTGCAGGGCTTGCTTCTCTGAAAAATACAGCTGCTGCAATACTTTAAATCTTGTTTGCTTCACCTGATAACTACTAATCAACAGTAAAATTTTTTTTGCAAAGTTAAAAAAAATTGTTTAGACATTTGCATACTAGGCACGTGTCTTTCAATTCCTTTACATTTACTGTTGAAGAGTGCTGGAGGCAAGGTACGCAAGCATAGCATATAGACTAGGACTCACTCTTTGTTTGATTTAATTCCGCTTTGGGTGATCCTTGTTTGTTATATCGTACACTTGCACAAATAAACTTTAAGGGCAAATCCCATAAAAAAGATAAGGTGGGGATTTTATCACCCCTTCCTTAGCCCAAAAACCATTTTCCCACGCACTCACAATCCTAAGCTTCTAATTAAAAATTGCTAGACGTTGGCCCTAGGGACATCCGGACTCACTTAGGAGATTTTCCTAAGGGGGAAAAGTGTTGGAAAGTGACTTTTGTAAAATCAGTGTCTAGAAAATGGGTTGAGGGCCGAAAGCCCGAAGGTTGCTGGTTACTTAATTAAGGAACGTCTCTGACGGAAAACCTCCCACCAACCTTACCCTTCCCTGGCTGATTTGCTTATAGTCAAAGTCTACACCAAACCTCCTGTGGACGATCTAAAGTTAGGAGTCGTCTAGGTCCAGGAAACCTAGAAAGCTTGGATTGATTTTTTCTTTTTTCTTGATTGTTATTTTTCATTTTTCGCCTATGTGAAAGGTGCACGTTGATTGTGTAATTGTATGCAAGAGTGGTATCGAGATCCGAGTTCTGCTAGGCTTGTAAGAACTTCTACACTGCCACATACACCACCACTCGACACAATCATGACCGCCAACGTTTCGTTGCAAGACAAGTTCTATCCGATTCGCACATCACTTCCATCGTGCATTCTCCTCCCAAACACAAATGGAAATAACTTTGAGTTGAAGCCCCAGTTCATAAACACACTTCCACGATTCCATGGCCTTGAATCTGAGGATGCGTACTTCTTCATCCGAGAGTTTGAAGAAGTATGCCTTATGATGAGAATTTCCCAGTTGACCGAGGATGCTGTCAGACTTAGGTTTATACCTTTTGCACTTAAGGATATTGCTAAGAAGTGGCTTTATAATCTCCCAGTTAGCTCAATTTCTTCTTGGAATGATTTCGTTAAGGTCTTTCTTAAAAAGTTTTATCCTATCCATAAGACAGCCCTTATGAGGAAGAATATAATGCAATTCAAGCAAGAAGCCAATGAACCGTTTTGGAAGTACTTTAAGCGCTTCAAAGACCTAGTAGCCCTGTGTCCCCATCACGGTATAGAAAAATGGCGCCAGTGCCAGATTATCTATGATGGGCTTGATTATTAGACTAAGACGCTCCTTGAAACCATGTGTCAAGGAGAATTCTTAAAGAAGGATGAAGATCAGGGTTGGGATCTTTTTGAGGCATTAGCTGAAAAGACAGTCCAGTGGGAATCATGTACTGAGAAACCTGCACCCACAACTTTCAGAACTGGTTTACATTCCATAGGATCCTCAATAGCTGCAGAAGCTAAAATCACAAAGTTGATGAAGAGGATTGAGTTGCTAGAGTCCAGGGAAAACTCTGCTGTGAATCAGGTCAACCCATCTGTTGATAATCCGGGTTGTACCTACTGCCATGATCTGAATCATCTGTTTGAGGAGTGTCCAGTTTATCAAACTCAAATGTTTCAGGAGAGTACGAATGCCGCGTACACCAGACCCACTTACAATCCTTACTCCAAAACCTATAATCCGGGATGGCGAAACCATCCGAATTTCTCTTGGAGTCAGTCTGGCCCTGAGCAGCCGAGACAACCCTTTCCACAACAATACCCTGCTCAGTCTCATCCACCGACTTACCACCAGAACCCACCAAATGTTCATTCCTACCAAAGTCCACCCAGATTCCAGTCATATCAACATCCTGTGCCTTACCAAGCAAATTTTCAACCCCAGTATCAGCATCATCCACCACCCAATCCTTCAGACAAAAGAATTTCTGATTTGGAGAAAATGATAGAGACCTTATCTAAGAACCAAGCTTCAATGATGAACAATCAGCAGCAGGATATGAACAAATTGCAAATTCAAATAGGGCAGTTGGCTAACTCTTTGACTGAAAGACAAAAGGAATGCTACCTAGCCAACCTGTGCCCAATCCCAAAGCTCATTTTCCTCTGCACGAAGTTGAAGACTTGGGACCCAGCCAATGCCAAGCCATTCAAATCCTTAGATCTGGAAAGCATGTAGATAACAAGGTTTCAAATCAGTCTCCCAAATCTGTGCCAATGCCACCACCTTCTGTTCCAGTACAACCCATGCAAGATAGTCCTTCATCAAGCACACAACCATCCACTTCTCAGTCAAAAGGAAAAGAGAAAGTTGATGAGCAAATATATAAGCCTGTTGTCCCATTCCCAAATAGGCTTACAAATCATAAGATGAATGCTCACATGGAGAAAATAAGGGAGATATTCAACCAAGTACAAATCAATGTCCCTCTCTTAGATGCCATTCAACAAGTCCCATCCTACGCCAAGTTTTTGAAAGAAATGTGTACTAAAAAGAGAAAAGCAAATGTCCCTAAAAAAGTGTTTCTGGCTTCCAACATAAGTGAACTGCTCAATGGTCCGATCCCTGTGAAGTACAAAGATCCAGGGAGCCCTACCATTTCTTGCATCATAGGGCAGACCACCATAAATAGGGTTTTGCTAGACTTGGGCGCAAGCATCAATCTTCTCCCTTTTCCGTATATCAGCAGTTAGGGTTAGGCAACCTTCGCCCAACCCAGATGACTATCCAATTGGCTGACCGCTCTGTAAAGATTCCCAAGGGGGAAATTACAGATGTTTTGATACGGGTCGGGAATTTATTTACCCTGTGGACTTTGTTGTTCTTGAAACACAGCCCGTACAAAATCACAGAGCGCAAACACCCGTCATTCTCGGACGTCCTTTCTTAGCCACCGCAAATGCAATAATCAATTGTAGAAATGGATCGATGCGGTTAACGTTCGGAGATATGACGAAAGAGGTGAATGTCTTCCATCTGGGGAAGCGGCCAAGGGATGTGGACAATGATTCCTTCGAAGTGAACTTGATTGAGGGTTTGACCAGTGAACATGTGGACGAGGTGGAGTATGAGTCTGAAGAGGAGTTTGAGTTGGAGTCAGATGACTTCAACTTGGATCAGATTGTTGGATCAAATGTTGAACGGACCACTAATTCCACCCCTATTCTTCCCTTGCACCATGAGCAACCTGTGATAGATCCGATACCTTCTTCTGAGCTTAAGGCTCTTCCCGATCATCTCAAGTACAAGTACTTGGATGAGAAGGAATCTTTTCCTGTAATCATCGCATCCAATCTTACTGAACAACAAGAAGAGGACCTTCTGACTGTGTTAAGGGAAAATAGAGAGGCCATTGGTTGGACCATGGCTGATATCAAGGGGATTAGTCCTTCCATTGTCCAACATAGGATTCACTTGACGGAAGATGCAAAGCCAAAAAGAGACCCACAACGTAGACTTAACCCCATTATGCAAGAAGCTGTTAGATCTGAGATTTTGAAACTATTAGACAATGGGATTATCTATCCCATATCTGATAGTCAATGGGTAAGTCCAGTTCATGCTGTGCCTAAGAAAGCTGGATTTACGGTGGTGGAAAATGAGAATAAAGAATTGATACAAACACGTCTTCCAACGAAGATTCGAGTTTGTATTGATTACAGGAAGTTGAATACCGCCACACGTAAAGACCACTTTCCACTTCCATTTATTGATCAAATGCTGGAGAGATTGGCGGGACACGAGTACTATTGTTTCCTGGATGGATATTCAGGATATAATCAGATCCTAATTGCTCCCGAAGACCAAGAGAAGACTACCTTCACCTGTCCCTTTGGAACATTTGCTTACCGAAGGATGCCCTTCGGTCTATGCAATGCTCCTGCAACGTTTCAACGTTGCATGTTGAGCCTCTTTTGGGACATGGTGGATAATTTTTGAAAATTTTTATGGATGATTTTTCGATCTATGGGGATTCCTTTGAACAATGCTTGTACCATTTAAAGTTGGTGTTACAACGCTGTATGGAGAAAATTTTGACACTTAACTGGGAAAAGTGTCATTTTATGGTCAAGCAAGGAATCGTGCTTGGGCACAAGGTATCAAGAATAGGAATCGAGGTAGACAAGTCCAAAGTAGAAGTCATAACAAAGCTCACTGAACCGACGTGCTTAAAGAACATTAGATCATTCTTAGGGCACGCAGGTTTCTATAGGCGATTTATTCAAGGGTTTAGCAACATTGCAAGACCCTTGACAAATCTCTTAGGAAAGGATGTACCCTTCATCTTTGATGAGGAATGTCAAAAATCATGGAAGGAGCTTAAAAGTAGACTTGTCTCTGCACCGATCATCTCTGCACCAGATTGGACCAAGCCTTTTGAGATTATGTGTGATGCCTCAGACTTTGCTATAGGCGCTGTCTTAGGGCAGCGTATTGATAATAGGCAACACGTAATCTATTATGCTAGCAGAACGCTGAATGATGCCCAACTCAATTACACAACTACTGAAAAGGAATTTTTAGCAGTTGTCTTTGCGTTGAAGAAATTTCGTCAATATCTGCTAGGGTCCAGAACTGTTATTTTCACTGATCACTCCGCCCTAAAATACTTGATGCAAAAGAAGGATGCTAAGGCAAGACTGATTCGATGGATACTTCTTTTGCAAGAGTTTGATTTGGAGATTAAAGATAAAAAGGGCGTTGAGAACGTGGTAGCTGATCATTTGTCGAGAATCCCAAATGCACCTAAGGAGTATATACCGATTGATGATGATTTTCCCGACGAGCACATTTTTGAGATATGTGGAGAGCCCTGGTATGCTGATATAGTGAACTACCTTGCTACCAGGCAAATACCTTCTCATTGGTCAGGACAAGAAAAATACCGTTTTCTGCACCAAATGCGGTTCTTCTTTTGGGATGAACCATATTTATTCAAATACTGTCCTGACCAAATCATACGTAGATGCCTTCCCGAGGATGAACATCAGAGCGTTTTGACATTCTGTCACAAGTTAGCCTGCGGTGGACATTTTGGTCCACGAAAAACTGCTGAGAAAGTGCTTCAGAGTGGATTATACTGGCCCACTCTCTTTAAGGATGCATATAATTTCTGCAAGCTTTGTGATAAGTGTCAAATGACGGGTCGTATCACACAAAGAGACATGATGCCCCTCACACCCATCTTGGAAGTCGAAATTTTCGACTCTGGGGCATCGATTTTATGGGACCCTTTCCTCTGTCCTACGGTAACCAATACATTTTGGTAGCCGTAGATTATGTTTCCAAGTGGGCTGAAGCAATTCCAACACGGATGAATGACAATCATGTTGTCATTAAGTTTTTAAGAGAAAACATCATCTCTCGCTTCGGAGCCCCCCGTGCGATAATAAGCGATAATGGGAGTCATTTCTGCAATAGGGCTTTTGAAGATTTGATGCGAAAATACTCTATTACTCACAAATTGTCCACGGCTTATCATCCTCAAACCAACGGGCAAGTTGAAGTCACGAATAGACAGATAAAACTCATTTTGGAGAAAACTGTAGGACAGAACCGTAAGGATTGGTCCATCAAACTCACTGATGCCTTATGGGCATACAGGACCGCTTACTGTTGGCCCAAGGTTACAATCACCCATGATTAGTGTATTTTGATGATTACAAAACATATTAGTTATTTGTACTAATAACAATTGTTGTTTAAGTGTGTTTCAGATTTCTATTCATTCTAGAAATCTTCTCTCACAAATACAAGGATTTGGACTCAAGTCAACTCCAATTGGGCTCAAGGAACAAGTGTTGAAGATCATATGGAGAAGCCTATTGAAGATCTTGAAGTCCTTAGGAATATTGTAAGATATAGAATGTTAAAGTTTGAGTATATGAAATTTGGCTCTAGGATTTGCACACACACTTGTTTCATATATTTCCTATGTTTTGAAAATGGTTATTTCTAAGTTTTATGCCTTAGTTTATATATACATGTACCAAAAGCTTTAATCTTGAAAATCTTATTTAAAACATGTGTATAAACTATTTTCTGCATAATACTTAGCTATATATATTTTTTAAAATATTTTTCAAAATTTTTCTAACTCAAAACAGCCCAGTTTTTCTGTTTCAGGCAACTTCGGTCGACCGGCCCGGTCGACCGGAGATGTGTCTGGACATGCACTGTTTGTGCATGTCTGTCAGTCGACCGGACCGGTCGACCGACGGAGAGCAAATTGCTCTCAGGTTGTTTCGGTCGACCGGACCGGTCGACCGGAAGAAGGAAACTGTGTTTCCTCTTTTGGGACGGTCGACCGGACCGGTCGACCGGGCGCCAACGGCTCTTTGCAGCTGTGCTGGCGGTCGACCGGACCGGTCGACCGCCAGGCCTGCAACAAGCCTAACGGCTCTTTCCTCTTTGGGCAGTTCTGAAAAACTGTTTTTATTTTCAGCTTTAACAGATTTTTGGAGAGTTGTTGGGGAGCTTTTTCAGAGAAAATAAGACAAAAAGAAATTGTTTTTACCTATTTTCTAACCCTATAAATAGAGGAGAAGTCTCTCTTGCATTTCACTTAGAAAAATCCTCAAGTTTGTATTGTTTTCAAAAGAGAAAAGAAAAGAGTTTAAAGCTTTCATTCCAATTCTTTTTGAGCTAGTTTTTTAGTTGTGTTTGATTACTAATATCACTCTACAACTGAAGTTTTTCTCACCACACTTCATAGAGCCAAAAATTCAATACTCATTCTATAGTGAAGTTGTAATTGAAGTGAGAGTGTTTGTAAAAGAATTTGAGAAAGAGTGTAGTGATCTTGTTGTGATCACTTGGTTCTTGTAATCCTTTCCTTGTGGAGCAACCTCTTCGGTAGAGGTCCGTTGTACTCGGTGGAGCTCGGTGCTCGGTCTTCGGTAGACCAAATTGTAAAGGCATCCTCGGTGGATAGTGGAAACCCTT
The DNA here is from genome assembly GCA_038442645.1 of Agave tequilana. Taxonomy (NCBI): domain Eukaryota; kingdom Viridiplantae; phylum Streptophyta; class Magnoliopsida; order Asparagales; family Asparagaceae; genus Agave; species Agave tequilana. The sequence goes on from JAVJIF010034470.1 coordinate 82,205, forward strand.
CATGGAGGTGAAGGCGGGGACTAGAGCAAGTGTGCTCGAACCTCGAAACAAATCATCTTGTTTGCGATTGCCTTTGCGTTATTCTTGCTTACAATTTCTCTTGCTTTATATTGTCTTGAATTATTTGCTTGAGAACTAACCCTTTACTTGTGCAATCTTGTCTTGTTCACTTTACTTGCTATATTGCTTGTGTGTATTTCATCATAGCATTTCATCCTTTACTTGTTCGATCATATCTCATACAACACGGTTGCATTGCGCACCTCTAACCCATATCTAGGGGAATTGGGAGGAAGGAGTTCAGAACCTCGCAAGGGGTATTCGGCTCTTAGTCGTGTTTTGAGAGATCGTTGCATCACTCATTTAATTAAAGTTTAAAAAGATCATTAGATTAGCATTCACACCTATTCACCCCCCTCTAGGTGTTTTTCAATTGGTATCAGAGCTTGGACTCTAGGATTTGGTTTAACCACCTTAGAGAAGATCCTAATTTGCTAATCATTTCATTCATATTCATATAAGTAAAAATGGCCGATGGAATTAAGACCCCTCCTAAGTTTGATGGACTAAACTTTCCCATATGGAAAGTTAAGATGACCGTGTTTTTGCAATCTCTAGGTAGCCGAGTTGCAAAAGCCGTGACTAAGTCCTTTAGTGTACCCCCCGGTGACGAATCCACTTGGTCCGAAATAGAGACTAAGGAATTCGATGCCAATGCCAAAGCTCACTATGCACTTCTTCAAGCCCTAAATGATGATGACATAGCTAGGGTTATACATTGCAAATCCGCATATGAGATTTGGTCACACTTGATAGTCACTCATGAGGGTACCTCACAAGTAAAGAAGGCTAAGATTGACCTTCTTCGGTCCCAATATGAAACATTTAGCATGCAAGATAATGAAACCATAGATGATATGGTTACAAGATTTACCAAGATTACTAATGGACTCTCTTCTTTAGGTGAAGATATCAACAATGATCAAAGAGTAAGGAAGATCATCCGGGCTCTTCCTCCTTCATGGGAAGTTAAAGCAACAACCTTGAAGGAACTCAACGACAATGAAGAGATGGAGCTTATAGGTCTCATTGGGAATCTTAAAACCCATGAGATGGAAAGGAAAGCAAGGGAGGACATGGCTCCTACCAAGAAGAAGACTATTGCCTTCAAGTGTCAATCATCACACTCCGACGAAGATGATGAAGAAGAAGATGACGAAGAGCTCTCACTTCTAGTCAAAAATGTTCGGAGGATGTACAACAAGGCGAAGTTCCAAGGTAGAAGGAGATGGCAAGGAGGCAAAGAAGAAAGAAAGATCATATGCTTCAATTGCCAAAGACCGGGACACATTGTTGCGGAATGTCCGGACAAAGCTAAGCCCTCCACTTCAAAGAAGCCTTACAAGAAGAAGGCTATGAAAGCAACTTGGGATTCGGAGACCGAATCCGAGGAAGAAATAGACACCGCCAACATGTGCTTCATGGCTAATGAAGGCACAAGCAAGGTAACCTCTTCCCCTTCTCATGATAATGAACTTTCTATGGATGTGTTAGAAGAAACTTTTGTTGAGTTGTCACAAAACTATGATTTCTTAAAGAAAAAGTATCTTAAAATGAAAAAGGATAATGAATCTTTAAGTCTTCAAGTTTTTACTCTTACAAAGGAAAAAGATGATTTGGTTTCCACTTTGGCTACTACCAAAAATAATTTGAAAAATATAAGATTTCTTGCAAAGGTAAAGCCCCACTAATTGATTCAAATGAAGTTTCTATGCTTAAGGAAAGATTAGACTCATTAAGTGTTGTTTTGAAAGATTGTGAGTTTAACAAGAAGAAAATTGAGGCTATGTTTCCTAAGAAACAAGCCCCAAAGAAAAATGCTCATGTTCATGTTCATGCTACACAACCTAAACAACATGGCAAAACCCTAAAACATGCTCACACTACACATACACATCATGCATTCATGTATGGTAGAGTGTTCTCATGTTCACATTGTGGACGAAAAGGGCACTTAGCCAATTTTTGCTATGATAGATTAAATGTATCACGTCACAATGTTTGGGTTCGAGGCACTAACTTTAAAGGACCTAAGAAAGTTTGGGTACCAAAATCAACAATTATGTTAAATGATGTAGGTACTTTCCAAATCCCAACGACGTAGAGGATTGTGGTATCTTGATAGCGGTTGCTCAAGGCACATGACTTGGGACATCAACAACTTTGCAACCCTATCAAGATATCATGAAGGTGGCACCGTCACCTTCGGAGATGACGCCAAGGGTAAAATCATCGGTATTGGTAATGTAAAACTTGGCACCTCTCCTTTAATTGAAAATGTAGTTTTAGTTGATGGCCTCAAGCATAATCTCTTGAGTGTTAGTCAACTTTGTGATAAAGGTTTTGATGTTGTTTTTGATAATGTTGCTTGTAAAGTTATTGATAGAATTTCTAATGTTTGTGTATTTTCCGGTTTCGTGAAAGTAATGTTTATATGATTAATATGTTAAATATGTCTTGTAATATTACTTGTTTGAAAGCCCTCGATGATGACTCTTGGTTGTGGCATAGGAGATTAGGGCATATTTCTTTTGATCACATTTCTAGGTTAAACACAAAGGAAATGGTGAAAGGTATTCCTTACTTGAATTTTGAAAAGGACCGAGTTTGTGACGCATGTCAATTTGGGAAACAAACTAAGTCTTCTTTCAAGTCAATTAAGGATATCATGACATCACGTCCTTTGGAGTTAATCCATATGGATCTTTTTGGCCCTACATAAACCAAAAGTTTAAGTGGGAATAGATTTGCTTATATTTTGGTTGATGATTTTTCAAGATTTACATGGGTTTTCTTTCTTGAACATAAAAGCCAAGCATTTTCGTATTTTCAAACTTTTAAGAAAAGAGTTGAAAAAGAAAAAGATGTTTCGATTTTGAGAATAAGAAGTGATAGAGGAGGTGAATTCATTAACCAACCCTTTACCACTTTTTGTGATGAACATGGAATAAAGCATGAACTTTCTTGTCCTAGAACTCCACAACAAAATGGAGTAGTTGAACGGAAAAATAGAACATTACAAGAGATGGCTAGGACAATGCTAAGTGAATATGGTCTACCACATTATTTGTGGGCCGAGGCCGTAAATACATCATGCTACATATCAAATCGTGTTTTCTTGTGTAAAAATACTACTAAAACTTCTTTTGAAATGTATTTTTCTAGAAAACCTAATGTTTCCTATTTTAAAGTTTTTGGTTGCAAATGCTTTGTTTTAAATACAAAAGATTTTTTAGGAAAATTTGATCCTAAATCTTATGAGGCTATTTTTGTAGGTTACTCAAACACTAGTAAGGCTTATAGAGTTTTCATTAGATCATCTTTGACTATTGAAGAGTCTATTCATGTTAAGTTTGAGGAATCTAACAAGTTTGTTAAGAATGTTGTAGAAATAGATGCATTGGATGAAGGTTTGGAGAAAGTGACCTTGGAGGATACTTCTACTATGGTAGACAAACCAAAGGATGATGAAGGAAGCGAAGCTAAGGTGGAAGAGGCACAAGGAAATGAAAATCAAATACATGAGGTGGAGCCTACTCAACCACTACCAAAGGATTGGAGATACAATCCACATCATCCCAAGGACCTCGTCATAGGTGAAGTATCAAAAGGGGTAACTACTTGCTCTAGACTTCATGACTATTGTGGTAACTATGCATTCATTTCTCATATTGAACCCAAAAATGTGCTCGAAGCCGAGGCCGATTCATATTGGTTGCTAGCCATGCAAGAGGAGCTCAATCAATTTGAGCGCAACCAAGTTTGGCACCTTATTCCTAGGCCCCACGATAGACCAACAATTGGTACTAAGTGGATCTTTAAGAACAAGTTGGATGAATCGGGTAATGTAGTTAGAAACAAGGCTAGGTTAGTTGCCCAAGGTTACACTCAAATCGAAGGGATCGATTTTGAAGAAACCTTTGCACCCGTAGCACGGCTTGAAGCCATACGGATGTCACTAGCATTTGCCTCATATAAAGATTTCAAATTATTTCAAATGGATGTGAAAAGTGCTTTTCTAAATGGATTTATTGAAGAGGAAGTGTATGTTGAACAACCCCCCGGGTTTGTTGATCCTACACATCCGGATTTTGTTTTTAAATTAGATAAAGCTCTTTATGGTTTAAAACAAGCCCCTAGGGCTTGGTATGAAAGACTTTCCTCATTTTTGATTTCAAATGGTTTTAAGAAAGGTAACATTGACACAACTTTGTTTACAAAACATGTAGAAAATGACATTCTTATTGTGCAAATTTATGTAGATGATATTATTTTTGGTTCTACTAATGAATCTCTTTGCAAAGCTTTTGAGTCATGCATGAAGGATGAATTTGAAATGTCTATGATGGGGGAGCTCAACTATTTCCTTGGACTCCAAATCAAGCAAAGGAAGGATGGGATCTTCATCAATCAAGCCAAGTACACAAAGGAACTAATCAAAAGGTTTGGGCTTGAAGGATCGAAAGTAAGCAAAACTCCCATGGCAACAACTACAAAGCTTGACAAGGATGAACAAGGTAAAAGTGTAGACATTAAATTATACCGTAGCATGATTGGTAGCTTGCTTTATTTGACGGCTAGTAGGCCGGATATTATGTTTTCCGTTTGTCTTTGTGCACGTTTTCAATCTTGTCCTAAAGAATCTCACATAATTGCGGTTAAACGCATAATTAGATACCTTAAGGGCACTATTGAAATGGGTTTATGGTATCCTAAAACCGGATTATTTGAAATGAAGAGTTTTTCGGATGCCGACTATGCGGGTTGTAGGGTAGATAGGAAGAGCACAAGTGGAACATGTCAATTCTTAGGTAATTGTCTTGTATCTTGGTCTTCCAAAAAGCAAAATTCGGTAGCCCTATCAACCGCCGAGGCGGAGTATGTTGCGGCCGGAGCTTGTTGTGCACAAGTTCTTTGGATGAAACATACTCTCCTTGACTATGATTTACACTTTGATCATGTTAAAATATTTTGTGATAATACTAGTACTATTCACATGACAAAGAATGCAAATCAACATAGTAAAACCAAACACATTGACATTAGGTATCACTTTCTTAGAGATCATTATGAGAAAGGTGATATTGTTATTGAATATGTTTCTACCGATTTTCAACTTGCCGATATTTTTACTAAACTATTAGACTATGCTAGATTTTCATTTATTTGTGGTGAGTTGAATGTTTGTATTATGGATTCTTAAAAAAAAAAATATATAATTTCAATTGGTATTTTAACCCTTTTTGATGTATGACAAAAAGGGGGAGAATAAGTTTGAGAGTTTGATATTTTGAATTTGTTTGAGTGAGTTTGATATTTTGAATTTGTTTGAGTTTGTTAAGTTTGTTTATTTAAGTCTTTGACAAAACTATTTTGTACATTGAATGCTTTATGTATTGTGCTTCCATAGTCAAATTTTTATACATAGCATTATTTGTATACATAGCATTATTTGAGGGGGAGTTTTCCAAACTCCTCTTCCATGTTTATTTAAATAACCTATATGTTTTGTCATCATCAAAAAGGGGGAGATTGTTGGCCCAAGGTTACAATCACCCATGATTAGTGTATTTTGATGATTATAAAACATATTAGTTATTTGTACTAATAACAATTGTTGTTTAAGTGTGTTTCAGATTTCTATTCATTCTAGAAATCTTCTCTCACAAATACAAGGATTTGGACTCAAGTCAACTCCAATTGGGCTCAAGGAACAAGTGTTGAAGATCATATGGAGAAGCCTATTGAAGATCTTGAAGTCCTTAGGAATATTGTAAGATATAGAATGTTAAAGTTTGAGTATATGAAACTTGGCTCTAGGATTTGCACACACACTTGTTTCATATATTTCCTATGTTTTGAAAATGGTTATTTCTAAGTTTTATGCTTAGTTTATATATACATGTACCAAAAGCTTTAATCTTGAAAATCTTGTTTAAAACATGTGTATAAACTATTTTCTGCATAATACTTAGCTATATGTATTTTTAAAATATTTTTCAAAATTTTTCTAACTCAAAACAGCCCAGTTTTTCTGTTTCAGGCAACTTCGGTCGACCGGCCCGGTCGACCGGAGATGTGTCTGGACATGCACTGTTTGTGCATGTCTGTCGGTCGACCGGACCGGTCGACCGACGGAGAGCAAATTGCTCTCAGGTTGTTTCGGTCGACCGGACCGGTCGACCGGAAGAAGGAAACTGTGTTTCCTCTTTTGGGACGGTCGACCGGACCAGTCGACCGGGCGCCAACGGCTCTTTGCAGCTGTGCTGGCGGTCGACCGGACCGGTCGACCGCCAGGCCTGCAACAAGCCTAACGGCTCTTTCCTCTTTGGGCAGTTCTGAAAAACTGTTTTTATTTCAGCTTTAACAGATTTTTGGAGAGTTGTTGGGAGCTTTTTCAGAGAAAATAAGACAAAAAGAAATTGTTTTTAACCTATTTTCTAACCCTATAAATAGAGGAGAAGTCTCTCTTGCATTTCACTTAGAAAAATCCTCAAGTTTGCATTGTTTTCAAAAGAGAAAAGAAAAGAGTTTAAAGCTTTCATTCCAATTCTTTTGAGCTAGTTTTTCAGTTGTGTTTGATTACTAATATCACTCTACAACTGAAGTTTTTCTCACCACACTTCATAGAGCCAAAAATTCAATACTCATTCTATAGTGAAGTTGTAATTGAAGTGAGAGTGTTTGTAAAAGAATTTGAGAAAGAGTGTAGTGATCTTGTTGTGATCACTTGGTTCTTATAATCCTTTCCTTGTGGAGCAACCTCTTCGGTAGAGGTCCGTTGTACTCGGTGGAGCTCGGTGCTCGGTCTTCGGTAGACCAAATTGTAAAGGCATCCTCGGTGGATAGTGGAAACCCTTCACGGAGGTGAAGGCGGGGACTAGAGCAAGTGTGCTCGAACCTCGAAACAAATCATCTTGTTTGCGATTGCCTTTGCGTTATTCTTGCTTACAATTTCTCTTGCTTTATATTGTCTTGAATTATTTGCTTGAGAACTAACCCTTTACTTGTGCAATCTTGTCTTGTTCACTTTACTTGCTATATTGCTTGTGTGTATTTCATCATAGCATTTCATCCTTTACTTGTTCGATCATATCTCATACAACACGGTTGCATTGCGCACCTCTAACCCATATCTAGGGGAATTGGGAGGAAGGAGTTCAGAACCTCGCAAGGGGTATTCGGCTCTTAGTCGTGTTTTGAGAGATCGTTGCATCACTCATTTAATTAAAGTTTAAAAAGATCATTAGATTAGCATTCACACCTATTCACCCCCCCTCTAGGTGTTTTTCACTTACAAGACTGTCCTCGGTATGTCTCCATATCGAGTTGTATTTGGGAAACCTTGTCACTTGCCTGTTGAATTAGAACACCGAGTTATGTGGGCTTTAAAGCAGCTGAACTTGGATTTGGATAAAGCCGGTGCTTTAAGGAAGTTGCAGCTATCCGAGCTTGAAGAGCTGAGAAACGAAGTATATGACAATGCTCGGATCACTAAACATAGAACCAAGCTTTTTTATGATAAATCCATTCACCGAAAGATTTTTGTCGTAGGACAAAAGGTTCTGTTATACAATTCACGACTCCACCTTTTCCCTGGTAAATTGAGAACCAAGTGGTCAGGACCATTCATTGTTCACAAAGTTTTTTCCTACGGTGCAATTGAGATTCTTGACCCGAATAATGGCAACATATTCACTGTGAACGGTCAACGTCTTAAGCCATTCTTTACCACTGATCCCGTGTCACACGAAGTTCATGAATTGGGTCTTTGTGACCCAGTTTATTTGTGACAATTCCATCTGTATAGTTTCCCGTGCATTTTCCTGTATATCATTTTGGGACCACACTTGTAAATAATTTTCTTTTACATTTTTTTATAAATAATAAATAAATAAAAAAAATTAGGGATTTTTGTTTCACATTCCTAGGATTTTCTCTTCCCTAGGATTCCTTTCATTTCCAAACTCCTTTGACCTAGGGTTGTAAATATACCTTTGACCTAGGGATAAATTTGGAAATCCCATTTTTATCTACCCCTATAAATACTCTCCTCACCAACTCTTTCTCCCTCAAACGCAGATTTCCTTTCAGATCTGAGAACCTCCTTCAAGATCCGACCTCTGCCACATTTTCCTTCACCAGACTTCTCAGATCTGCCGCAAAAATCCACTTCCAGCCGCAGATCCACCGCACTCCGGCCACCTCTGGCGCCCAGAAAAATTCTGCCTGGCTAATTTCTACTTCCAGTGGCAGATCCAGAGCAACTCTTCCAAATTCTGTCTCGGGTGCCTTCTGCACAACTGTTTTGGATTTCCCCCCACGATCTTCGGGGTGGTTTGCATTTTCCTATCTCAAATCCTTTGCTTTACATTCCATTAGCATATATGGTACCGAATTTGTATGTGGAAAGAGATTTTTCTATACTTTTGAATGAAAGTAGGGGGTATGGGCACATTTTTGTGGATAGAATACATGCTTGGAATTGGTACTCTTTGGTCTATGATAACAATGAGCAAGATGCATACTATTGCCCAGATCTTGTCACTACCTTTTACAATTCAATTGATCAAGCATCTGTGAATCATGACACGTACCAATTTGTATCTCACATGCCATTCGGTGATATCTTTGTCACCATCCCACTTATTGCTGAAATCACTAATGTCCCCAGTCATCCCCACCATACCGACCCCTTGCCATTGGTAGATTATATGCCCCTCATGGGGGTACGTTGTACAATTCAGGACCGTGGGCTCAAAGCCAACACGACCTTTCGAAATGTTCATTGCATTGGACGTTGGGTTCAACGCAACATTTTTGGGATCGAGCACCAATCTTCTTTTAATAGACCCGTGTTACAGGTAATCCATGATTTAATGACACATAACCACACGGTCTGTTTGAATCGGGCCATCTTCCGTGCCATTCTTGACAATTCCTCCCGCACCCGGGGTGCAAAGCATTCCCATGCAATCTTAATCACACGTCTGTGTAAACAATTCATCTCAGACGCTGTCTTTACTACATTTGACCGCATGCTTGCTACTGTAGAGAGACCCACAAGCTCATATAATGGTTGCTTGCACGCACTTTGGACACCTATTGCTCAGCCTGAAAATGAACCTGTGGAGCTTGATTCGGAGGAGAGTTTAGAAGAAATTGATGAGCCCCAATTTTGGAGGCAGGAACCCCCTACTGATTCACGAGCCTTCATGTCCACCATCTGGAAAGGCATGAAGAAGATTTTCAAGGGTCAAGTCCGGCTTAGGAAGAGGGTAGAGGAGCAATCCTCTCGGCTAGGTAGTATGGAGGCAGCGTTGAGGAGATCACAGTCGGCTGGACCTAGCACCACCGCGGGTCCAAAGCGACAGAGGGAGTAGCTTTCTCCTTTACCTATTTCATGCATCATTTCATATTGCATGCATTGGGGACAATGCATGAGATAGGTATGGGGGGGTAGATACTAACATAGGAATTTTCACTTTCTTTTTAGGTTTTTATTTTCTTTTAGATTTTACCTTTCTTTACAGATTTTCCACTTTCTTTTTAGATTTTACTTTTTCTTTTAGAAAAATAAAAAAAATAAAAAAAAGAAGAAGAAATTCTTTGATCCATGTTTAAAGAATCAAACTTGAAATTTAGGGATTAAGGAAGCTCTAAATTAAGATTTCTAATTATAAGTTGAAAAGAGGAGTTTTGTTAGATTTTTAGGTTAAGTAATAAAGGATTAGAAAAATTACTAGATTTTAATTCTTTCTTTAGATATAAACATTAAACATAGTGAAGGATTAATCAAAGACTTCGTGATTTTATTTACACATATATATAATAAAAAAATAAAAATAAAAATAAAAGAAAAAAATGTACATAAATAATAAATACTTAGCCACTGACTAAGCTGGTTAGCCGTGCCTCAAGAAGCATTACCAATCACGCCTAAAGGTGGTTAAGTCCTTAAATTCTTTCGTGGCCTTTTTTACTCGAGACCTTAAACCCGAGGGATGTTTTCTCATCTGGTGCCCTAAGACCATCTGGTTTGGGAGTCATCGGTTAAAGGCTCGATACAAGGGTAAACTAGAAAGCCTAAGGATGCTAAGGAAATAAATAAACATAAATAAAATAAAAAAAAAGAAAATAAAAATATTATATATATTAGTAAATAAATAAACTTAGTCTAAGAAAGATCCTTCATATTTATAGATGTATATATCCTAGGATTGATGCAAAATCCGGTTTTTGATCTTTTCCCTAAAATCTTAACCTAAGCTGAAAACAAAATTCCAAATAGACACTTATAAGAAGAATGAAAAGTTTAGAGTAACCTGAAACCTATAGATCAAGTTAGAATCTTTAAAACATGGATCAAAAATTTCACTAACCCTTTTATTTTTCTTTATGGATTTTGTGGGTGCAATCCGCTGAAAACCCTCAGGAGACAACACTCCTCCTCTAGGGTAACCTAGAGGTTTAACGGCTTGTTGCACGTGCTCAGTGCAATCGTGTCACCTACGAAAGTGGTGTAATAAATTAGTTAGGATTTTCTTTTCCTTTCTTTTTCTTTCTTTTTCGCTCGAGGACGAGCAAAAGCTAGGTATGGGGGTGTGATTGTTATACATATTTGCATATTTTACTACTTCCATACTATGCATATTGTAAATAAAATGTGATTTTTAACCCCTTTTCTCTCTATTTTACAGGTCCATAACTGAAAAGAGAAAAAGTCCATTAATCACTTTAATTAGCAATAATTAAAGAGATTAAATCCTTAAGCCCAAAAGAGCCCAAGATTTGAATTTGGATTCAGTTGAGATCCGCGCGCCAATTGGATCTTCCAGAAGGCCACGTGGATAACCACCTAACAACCAAATCACAACAGAAAATCTGGGCTCAACGGCCCAGATTTTGCCGCCAAAACTGGGATATTCCCGCGTATCTGCGGTGGTTTGAAGGCAGTTGGAGCCCGGATTTTGCGCTAACGGCTAGGGCTCTAGATCCTTCTCATGGATGGCTATAAATAGAGGACCAGGGTCTGTGCGAAAGAGCAGAGAAGAGAGAGAAGAAAATAGGGAAAATTCTTGTATTTTGTTTTGTTATTCTCCTAGGTTTTTAGTCTTCATCTTCTTCCTCCTAGAGATTTTGACAAAGTGAGAGAGAGAGTGCTGTTTGAAAGCTTGTATCAAGGAAGTGACATTCTTGTAGGCAAGGATTAATCAAAAGAACTCCATTCTTCTCTTTGCAAGCTCTAGTATGTTTTACTTTACTTTGCTTTAATTTCTTACTTTGATTTTAGTTCATTTCTATTGCTTTAGTTCTATTGCTTTACATCATGAATAGTTGCTTTGTTTCTAGTGTAATGGATAGCTAAAGTCTCTATTGCATGGCTAGCTAAGGACTTACCTAGCTAACTTCTATCTCTTTTGATGATGCTTATCTTTATACTTGCATTGTGATAATTCTTTTACTTATCATGGAAGTAGAGTTGCTTTCCCTTGGCAATTGCTTGTTCATACTCCATATGACTCATGTGTGCCTCATTTAGAGCCTTGTCTAGAACAAGTGCCTTTGATGGAACATGGAGATGGATCACCTACATATGCTACTTGTAAGAACAACTTCTCTACTTCAAGCTAATTTGTTGTTATGTATTGAACGTTTGAATGAATGTTGATTCTTCGAACTTAGCATCTTTGAGTGCCTATCCTAGAGTTCATCATTGAACATCTATCTAGAGAGCCAATGAATTCATATGAGGCTTCAAGCTAAGAACAAGAGAACACTCATCTCCATAACGGTAAAACACTTGAACAAACAAGCAAGATATCCCTATTGCCAATGAATCAACATGAGGCAATCAAGCATCACCATTGAGTTTAGCAAGTTAGCAATGAGGTAAAGTTAGCTAGCCATGTACCTTCTCATCTAAAGTTTTCTAACACTTTCTTTACTAGCTTTTCTTTCTTTGTAACACACTTCACTCAAGTTCTTTTTGATTTCTTTTTCCATAATGCACAAATCCATCACTTCTTTTCTTGTTGCTTCTTGCATTTGTGTAAATACATAGAAGACATTTCGTTTTTCATTTCTTCACTCCATACCGTAACGCTTCTATCGCTAGCTCTCCCGGAGAATCGACCCGGTATAGCCATTGCTATAGCGGAGATTGGAAAGGGTATATTGATCTTTGAACACATTTGTGGAGTAAACGAGCACCAAGGTTAACTCTAAACCTTTCTTCTTTAATTGAATACTTGTGTAATAACTCTACATTACTCCTTCCCGATCAAATTTTTGGCGCTGTTGCAGGGGAGAGCAACGATATTTGTTTTCAAGTGAAGAAATTAAACGAATACTCTTCTCTGTTGCAGGTACAGGTTGAAGAAACAGCAAATCTTGCATTGCAGAAACACATAAGTGGACCTGGGTCTCTGCTCTCGAAAGCAGAGACCAGGATCCCTCTGAATTGCCGCAAATTCTGGGATTTTGCCGCAGAATTGCGGCAAGGAGGAGTTGACTACTAACCACTTTTCTGCAGGGCTTGCTTCTCTGAAAAATACAGCTGCTGCAATACTTTAAATCTTGTTTGCTTCACCTGATAACTGCTAATCAACAGTAAAATTTTTTTTGCAAAGTTAAAAAAAATTGTTTAGACATTTGCATACTAGGCACGTGTCTTTCAATTCCTTTACATTTACTGTTGAAGAGTGCTGGAGGCAAGGTACGCAAGCATAGCATATAGACTAGGACTCACTCTTTGTTTGATTTAATTCCGCTTTGGGTGATCCTTGTTTGTTATATCGTACACTTGCACAAATAAACTTTAAGGGCAAATCCCATAAAAAAGATAAGGTGGGGATTTTATTGATTTGAAATAAAATCCCATAAATACTTAGAAAATCTACAAAAATAGTTTTACCAATATACTTTGATAAACAAACATGCTTGCATAAAATCAAGGCATGTTATAAAAGATTGGACTATTTTTGTAAGTTGGAAAATATTGGCTCAAATGAAAACTTGTATTTTTCTAAAACTTGTTTTCCAAACTTCTTCATGATACAAAAACAAGATATTTTGAATTCATTAAAGCATAGTGTGTATGAATATGATCCACTACACAATTAAGATGAAATATGTATGTTTTTGGCATTAAGCTCTAAATATGGTTTTGGTTTAAAACATGTATATAGGAAAACACCAAAAACCAAAAAGTATTTTTCCAAAATGAAAGTCTTTTCTAAATCTGAAAATTCTTTTATGAAAAGATAACTAAATCAAGAGTGTGTGTGTGATATATACTTGAGCAATCCACCAACTATTTTATCCTTTACATTTTATCTTAAAATAAAAATCTTATACTTAGACACAAGTCTTGATCTTGAAGTCTTCCCTTGAAGTCTTCTCATCTTCTTGACTTGGTCCAAAAGCAATCCAACGAGCTCGACTCCTCTTGAGTACTTGATGTGGTCATGATGCATAGGCTCGTGAATCAACCGGTGCTATCTCCAAAATATGACTTTAAATCCTTTGTTGAAGCTCCACACCTACTTAGAGCTTGATCATAAATCTAACACTAATTAAACACAAGATCATTAGTGCTATAACTACATGAGTTAATCATCATCAAAACTAGAGTGATGGGCCTTTGGGCCAACAGTTATTTCTTTCTTCTTCTAGTTTTAGTTTTAGCCATAAGAGTGAAAGAGAGAGTGTGTACAAGTTGTATTTGGAAGGTGACAAGCTAATACAAGTAACTACTTCTCTTTCTTCTTTCATTTTCTGGTTGTTTTCTTTTACTTTTATCTCTTTGTTTTAGTGTAACTTCTTTTCTCCTTACCTCTTCTCTTTGATTGTTTCTTTTACTACCATGTGTAATTAACTTCTCCATAGCATGGCTAACTAACTACTAACCCATTAATCTCTAACAGTTGACTGATAAACCCAAATGAGTCAATAGTGTCAAACAAGCCTTGTGCAAACGAGAGCTATGACATCTTAAGACGAGGGTTCTAACTCTAACTTACCTACAAGTGTTTACTATCTTATATTTCATGCTTAATGGGTTTTTGATGATCTATGGGTTGTGTGCGTTAAATGTTGTTGTAAGTTAGAGATTTTTCTTTTTAACTTTGCCGATACCATTAGTGCACTTGTGTCTTCCCTTATTCTCGCCTTCTATTGGATCGTGATATGGGAATGTCCAAGTTTTTGCCGTGTTAAGCTAAGTTATAGGAAAAACTTTCACTTAATTTCCACGTGAATAGTTCCTTTGCATAAGGGTTAAGCTTGCTTATGATCCATCGTGAGGCTACATCTTCAAGAAGTTAGAGATTAGTGGGAGCAATTAGTAGAAAGTTAGCCATGCACTTTTACCATCCAGAAAAATCACTTTTACAACCACCAAATCATTCTAAAATAATTTTTAAAACTAATTCTTTATTTTGAAACAAAGAACTTTCTCTTTTCTTAAATAAAGAAGCCGCATCAAGCTTTCATTGCTCTCCCTCCTTGTGGATACGACCCGTATAGCCACTTCGCTACTACGGAAAAATCGCAAAAACAGTAACATCGACCCACACTCTTTTTACTTATTCTTATACTTGCTTTTTACCGATCAGGCTGATATTGGGTAGGGTTTACATTCAATAACCCGGACCCGTTATCTAAATTGTTGGGTTTGGGTTCATGAAATAGGTTCACACCTGGTATGGGTTGTGAACCCATACAGGTACACAACAGCAACAGCAGCATCTGCTGCTGCTGCTCGCGCGCGGGCCAGGGAGGGAGGCCCGCTGGCGAGAAAGTGACGCCGCCGATGGTGGCTCCGGGAGCAGAGCATGAGAGAAAGAGAGAGAGAGAAAGAGAGAGACAGTCTTTACAGAGAAAGAAGAAAGAGAAGAAGAGGAAAAAGAAGAAGAGAAAGGAAAAAGAAGAAGAAGTGGGAGAAGGGGAGAGGGTGGCGCCCAGTGGGGGGCAGTAACGCGCTGGCCTGTCGCCGGCGGCGACTCCGCCCAGCCGGTCGCCGGCGGTGGTCTGAGCGGCCGACAGAGCACAGGCGAAGAGGTGGAGACTAAAGTAAGGGAAAATAGAGAGAGAATAGGGAGAGGAGATCTAAAGAGAGACAGAGGAAAGAGAGTAACAGGTGACGTGTGGTCGCCTGCGAACTGGGGCTGGCCGGTGGCCTAGGCATAGCTAGTGGTCGGCTGGGCCTTTGCGTGGGCACAGAGAGAGGGAGGAAATGGAGAGAGAGAATTGAGAAAGAATAGGAAAGTAATAGAGGGAGAGTGTGAGAGGAATTATTTAAAGGGAAGATAGAGAGGCGGTGGGAGAGAAAGAGAGGGAAGGGCGGTGGCTTGAGAAACTCGGTGGAAATGGAAAAATCCAGAGAAGGGGAGAAGGGGAAAGAAAAAGAAAAGGATTTAATTCGATTAACTTAATATTATTTAATTGCGTCCAAAATTCAACTAGTCCCGAACAGTTTCCAAAAATTTCATAAAATAGAAAATATTTTCTTGATACATAATATGAAAACGGTTTGAAGAAATTCAATTTGGTTTGCAAATTAAAAATCCTGGAAGGTTTCGCCGGTATTAGGCGACACCGGTTTGGCTCGATTTTGGAATAATTCAGAAAAATTCTCAAAAAGTACCATAACGTAGATAATATGATTATAAGATACAGGTGAAAGCAGATCCCAGAAACTCAACTCCATCTGTGAATTAAAAATCGTAGAGCCGATTACCAATATTGGTCGACACCGACAACGGAGATTTTTCAAAATAATCCAGAAAATTTTAAAAAAATCTAAAATATTAGAAAATAATATCTGAAACTGAAACTGGCTCAATCTGACTATTAGAAAGGTCAAATCAACTTTATACGCTGTATCAAGTACTGATACTGTGATACGTACATCAGGGATCAGGGGGTTACATTTCTCCCCACCTTACAAAAAATTTCGTCTTCGAAATTTTAATTCAAGTGGGAGGACAATATTTACTATTATGGAGCCTGAATGTTACGGGCCCACGATGCTCCGCTGCGCTACTCTGATATCGATAGTGAACTCAGGGTGGAGAATTAATGGTGTGAACTAAAGATAAAGGATTGAAAGTGATAGGATGAAGAGAAAGCGAGAAGGGAATCAGATTATTCTGGTTAATATCAGGAAGTAAGGAATAGACAAGAGTCGAGGAGTACATTATTAACGAAATGGTATCCTTGTACTCGTTGCTGGAATCCACAAATTTAGATACAGATGAGTTAATTTGAACCTGATTGTACTGTTGGTAAGAGCCTCAGCATTGACCCAGATAGTTACCCACACCAGGTGTGAACCTAGGCTCTGATACCACTATATATCGCCTCGATCCCACGGATACGGAGACATTATGGCGACGTACATACGTAGGGTGAAAACACCCTCACGCGTACGTTAAGCCTCAGTACAGGAAATAGCCTCCATATACAAAAGAGTTTCAGCATTAAATAAGTACAAGAATACATACAAAAAGGGATCAGTGATCATAATAGATATGAACACATGGATAAATAAGATAACAAAAATAAATCACAAAGATACCTATGAATGTTCTCGATGATGAGTCTCCTATGTGAATCCAATGAAATATCTGACAATACGATAACTCAGATTTTCAACCTGGGCACGCAAACCGAGGGTCGTCAGAAAGTGACCTAGTGAGTGATAAAATGAAGGAGGCAGTAATATAGAGTCTAATAATACAATCACGATAATAAGATCTACAACATGTTTAAATACCAGTGATACAGTATAATAAGAATAACGATCGGGGATAATACACAAGTGTTGATATAGTATTAAGTGTTCCTAATTACATCAATGTGCATAAACATGTAGCAAGTTTAATTACTTTATATTTCAAACTTAATCTAATAATAACAGTAGCTTAAGGTGACATGATGAATATGAACATGTAGATATGAAGTATGAAACTATTCTATAGCAATGTGATTATACGGTAACAGTGTCTATATGATATACAGGAACAAAAGGCATGCAATGCAGGGTATACGTGTACATGAATAGTGTGTCACCATATGAAGTGTAACAAGTATCGAGAAGTGAAACATGTGATACAGGTAACATAACAGCGGAGAAAATATCAGGAATAGTAATAGGTAACAGCGCCCAGGAATATATAGGTATCAGTCAAGTCAGGTTATTTATACAATAATAACGATCAGTACCACTGGTATTTTAATCAATCTCTTCCAGTGTCCCATACCACTGACAGTTCATACTGGAGCCCGCACTCCAGTCGAACCCATCAGGACATGGCATACGGGTACCATTATCCAAACGAGAGAGTGACCAAATAGCAAGTGTTCCTGACGTCACTATTGTTGGGTTATTAAATGTATCATGTACTGGGTCTGAATAGCAAGCACACTGAGGATGCCTTCATCATGCCAACACCCCACGATGTGGGATTCTAGAGGTGGTCCCACCATGTATTTGGTGTGTCACTTTGTTCCGTGTGGCACTTAGTTCCACATACCATGTGCCAGACGCCAGCATGATCGTGCGTATAACGGGAATACAATATAACAAGAATACTGAGTCTGGTCAGTAACAATATCAATAACAAGAGCACCAAAAGCATTCTCGTCACCCAACACCAAGCAGAGTGAGGATTCTAGAGGTGGCCCCCACGGATTCAAGAGGTGGCCCCCACCACGGATAGGTGTGATGTGGCACCTTACTCCGTGTGGCACTTAGTTCCACACATGTTCCGCCGGACGCTGGTGTGACTGTGCTAATAACTGGTATACCAGAATACAAGTATGCTAGCGTGTTAACAATATTTATAACATATAACAAGTTAACAGGATTTTTATCAGTATTGTGGTTACGGTTACATTAACAAGTAACAGGAGTACATGAATAATCAAAAATCAACAATTCAGGTAACAGGAGTAGTGAACCATGCAACAGGAATACAGAAACAATCAATCGCATATATACCAATGAATTTATGTAACTGTGATGTAAGAACAGACAATAGTGTACAGAGTATCCGTGTAATGGTATCTAGTGAAATACCGTATCCGTATATCAGTGGTTCATGAACATGAAATAATAGTGTCAAGTGAATCGGTATCTGTGTAACAATGATATATGTACATAGAACATATCTACTGTAACAAGTACTTACATGAAATACAGTGTTCAGTGTACTAGACTATCCATATAACAATAATACAGATACATGTAATAACGGTGTCCGCAACCATGCCGACATATGCTCGTTCAAAGTCCAGTATATCTGTGGTTCGGTAACAATGAGTGTGTCCGAGTGATATGTGTAACATAAACATGTGTCTAAACATATAGATATCCATAGTTGTTATTGTAGTAAATATGTTAAGAAAGTAATCACATATATTTTCCTTATCGTTATTTACTGTTTTACTTATCGTCATTTACTATTTACATGATTTTACTGATAATCTTGATTTACAACCAATTTATTTAATTGAACATGATAAAATACAATGTATAAAAAACAAATACTCACAAACTGGCCATGAAAAGGTAGCTCTATTTCCTATGATCGCAACGGTTTTAGGATTGTCCAAATCGGACTCCGGATGCTCCAGATAGCGCCCGAATACTAAAGTCAACATAAATAGGTTAAATATGTAATTAAGAAGGATTAAAATACAATAAGTATTATATAACAGGGGAATTTATGAAAAAGTACATTTATTGGGTTTAGAAGCGGGTTTGGGCTGATATTGGGTAGGGTTTACATTCAATAACCCGGACTCGTTATCTAAATGGTTGGGTTTTGGTTCATGAAATGGGTTCTCACCCGATAATGGTTGTGAATAGGGGTGCCATCGGATCGGATACGGATCGGATATTACCTATACCATATCCATATCCGCACCCAACCTTCGGATATGGATACGGATACGGATATTGGCGGATGTGGAAAAATGATATCCGTATCCGCCAAAATCGGATATCAGATATAAATCGGATATTAGCGGATCGGATGCGGATACTAATCGGATATGTTAAAAATGGATATGGTTAAAGATAAATTAAACAGAAATACTTATATTACTTTTTATCTCATCTACTACAATATTAAATGTGATACATACTATGATATTATTGTTACATATCAATACATTCATCGTATTCATTGTCATTTGACTTCTATAACAATAGATTACACGTCCTCCGGTGCTAAATGCCGATTCGGATGACATGGTTGATGTCAAAATACTCAAAATATCATGTGGTGCTCTTGCAAGAATCGAATACTTTCACTATTACTTTTTCACCAGCTCAAAATATCAAAATTTAATACCTTATTCCATTGAAGAATAGTCTTCTCTATACCGATATCATTATGAAGCACGCAACATTCGGATATCGGATCGGATACGAATAAGATATTACTTTTACCATATCCGTATCCGCACCTAACTTTCGGATACGGATACGAATATGAATATTGACGGATGTGAAAAAATGATATCCGTATCCGGATTGGAGGCGGATTCGGATGCGGATATCCGCGGATAATCCGTATCCGGGGCACCCCTAGTTGTGAACCCATACAAGTACACAGCAACAGCAGCATCTGCTGCTGCTGCTTGCGCCCGGGCCAGGGAGGGAGGCCTGTCGGCGGCGAGGGAGGCCCGCCGGCGAGGAAGGGATGCCGCAGGTGATGGCTCCGGGAGCAGAGCATGAGAGAAAGAGAGAGACTTTACAGAGAAAGAAGAAAGAGAAGAAGAGGAAAAAGAAGAAGAGAAAGGGAAAAAGAAGAAGAAGTGGGAGAAGGGAAGAGGGTGGCGCCCAGTGGGGGGACAGTGACGTGCCAGCCTGTCGCCGGCGACGACTCCGCCTAGCCGGTCACCGACGGTGGTCTGGGCGGCCGGCAGAACATAGGCAAAGAGGTGGAGAGATAAAGTAAGGGAAAAGAGAGAGAGAGAGAGAGAGAGAGGAGAGAGAGTTGGGAGAGGAGATCTAGAGAGAGATAGAGGAAAGAGAGTGGCCGGTGACGTGTGGTCACCGACGAACTTGGGCTGGCCGGTGTCCTGGGCATAGCTTGTGGTCGGCTGGGCATTTGCATGGGCACAAATAGAGGGAGGATATGATGAGAGAGAATTGAGAAAGAATAGGGAAGCAATAGAGAGAGAGTGAAAGAGGAATTATTTAAAGGGAAGAGAGAGGCACTGGGATAGAAAGAAAGGGAAAGGCGGTGGCTTGAGAAAGTTAGTGGAAAAGGAAAAATCCAGAGAAGGGGAGAAGGGGAAAGAAAAAGAAAAGGATTTAATTCGATTAACTTAATATTATTTAATTGCGTCCAAAATTCGACTAGTCCCGAACAGTTCCCAAAAATTACATAAAATAGAGAATATTATCCTGAGACATAATATAAAAACGGTTTGAAGAAATTCAGTCTGATTTACAAATTAAAATTCCTGAAAGATTTCGCCGGTACTGGGCAACATCGGTTTGGCCTGATTTTGGAATAATTCAAAAAAATTCTCAAAAATATCATAACATAGATAATATAATTATAAGACATGAGGTGAAAGCAGATATCAGAAACTCAACTCTGTTTGTTAATTAAAAATCGTAGAGCTGATTACCGGTATCGGTCGACACCACTACAGAGATTTTCCAAAATAATTCAGAAAAATTTCAGAAAATTCTGAAAAATTTAAAATATTGAAAAATAGTATCTGAAACTGAAACTGGCTCAATCTGACTATTAGAAAGGTCAAATCAACTTTATACACCGTATCGAATACTGATACTGTGATACGTACATCAGGAATCAGGGGGTTACATTAATTGTCACTTTTTCTGCCCCGGGAGGAGCTTGAGCATCTCCACATCAATCAAAACTTGGAGAATATCTTTAAAGACATAACAGCTCTTGGTAGGATGCCCCAACATCCTGTGATACAAGTAATAATTGGGGTTGCCGATCTTGCCAACCTCCTCAGGGCGTCTAACTTCAGCAAGCTTCAGTCTGTTGCTCTTGTTGAGTAACTTGAACAACGAATTAACATGCTCGTCCTTGAAGGAACACTGCTTGTTGGCGCGTGGCTGGATTGAAGAGCTACCCCCTCTAGCCGGTTGGGGCTTAGAGGGAGACTTTGTCTCTGTCGCCAGTGCATCCTTCCTTTTAGCTTGGAAAGATGCTTCTGGCACGCTTTATTGACTTTTCGGGTCTGGGCTTATTTTCTTCTGCCTTAACCCTGGCGACAATCTCTTCTGCTTGTTCGCCTTACTGGACCAACTACTTTCAGGTACAACTTTCAGCTACAGCTATCTGAGTTAGGAGTGAGGTTTACAAATTGGGACGGCATAATCCCACCAAGGTGGCCTGAGTCATACCACTAGGATATCAGAGTGGCATATTCTGAAATCTTTCTATAATTGCTTTAATTGACTCTCCTTTTCGTTGCCTCATCACCAGGAGAGTTGGCGTGGTAATCTCCAAGTCGTCTGCGAAAAAGCGTGTAAGGAAAAGCTTCTCCAGATCACTCCAGTTCTTGATGGAGCCTTCTGGGAGCTTCATGAACCATAACCAAATAACATTTTTCTTTAAAGTTAGCTTGAAAAAAAGAGATATTGATTGTAAGAAATAAATTTAATTAAGCAAAAAAGAATTATAGTTTACTAATCGTCTACCACAATCGAAGTATTAGTCTAAAAGAGTGAACTTCATATTGAATCCATGAAGAATTATCTACCCTAGGGTTTTGATTGAGAATCAAGAAGATGAATAAAATATTGTAAACCCTAATTAGTGTGCACTAATAAAAATTAAACTATAGTTCATTCTAATTTCAAAGTATAGCATAAAAAAGTCTACTTAACATTATGCTCTCAAAGTATTTAAATATGAACTATGAATAACCATTAAAAAGTGCAACCCAAATTAATTGAACTTAATTATTGATTCATCTTCAAGAACACCAACTTAATCCTAGGGTTTCTAATAAGCATATATGTCAATCAGTTCATCTTTTAAACTAAATTTAGGTTGATCGAGAGATTAGCAAATTATAAGTTTAATTAGTTACTCATATTTTTATTTTATTTTCAATTTTTATGAATAAGAAAAGTTGTATCAAACTAAAAGAAGAACAACAAATAAGTTAAAGCAAAGAAAAAACTAAATTGAACTTAAAAGCAAGAAGCGTAAAAAAAATGAAGAACCTTATTTTATTGGATGTCACTGACCAATTACAAAACTCCTCTGCTTCTTCAACAATCTTCTTCTCCAAATAAATAAAAAAAAACGAAATAATACAAGAAAATTCTGAAAGAAAAGAGGATCTAAAGGAAACCCTAGACTTGAGCTTCGGAGATCTGCTCCTTTGTTGCTCTGCAGGGGTATTTATAGGAGATTTAAGACGTACAATCCCAGTACAACTCTCTCACGAAAACGCGTTGCCAGCTCTATCCATAAGGCCACGAAAACGCAGCTATAGCCGCGTTTTCGTGGCAAAAGCGTGGCCAATGGCCACGCGCTTTCTCGCGTGGCCTCCTCTGGTCCGTCCATCTGGAAATCTATCTCAGATCTTGATTTTAGGCTCTGAATTTTGAAATGCGACGATTAAATGACTTGGAGACCAAGCTATCTCCAAATCCGAATCAAATTCAGATTTTCTCTCCTTTATCTTTATCTTGTAGTGCAAGCAATCAGGTTCAAGTAAAAGTCCACCTCTGTCTTTAATTAGGATAAGGATCCATCTTATTCTATCTTGTCCTCCTTTAGATAAATCCAAATTTAAATGGGATAGAAAAGATGCTTCCCTTATCTTTCCTAATTATTCTTTATTTTCATATTTCTTGTGGGCTTTTGGCTTCTTTTGGGCTTCTTTTATTTATTTTTTAATTACTCAAGACCTGCACAACACTAAACAATAAAATGTTACGTAGCAGTGCTTTATAAAAGAATAAGTAAGAAAATATGATGATAAATATGATGATAAATATGCACTTTTGACTGCCTATCACACCCCCACACTTATCTTTTTACTCATCTCGAGTAAAAATAAAAAGAAAAAGGAAAATAAAATAAAAACTAACTTATCCTAGCTCACTTTCACGGTTGCACTTAGCACGTGCAATAAGCTGTTAAACCTCTAGGTTACCCCTAGAGGACGAGTGTTGTCTCATGAGGATTTTCAATGGATTACACTCACAAAATCCATAAAAGAAAAAGAAAATGTTAGTGATTAATTTTTTTATTTGAAAAAAGGAGAGAAATATTTGAAATATGTTTGAAGAAACTAAGCAATCTATAAGTTTTAGGATTATCATTTTTATTCATTCTTGAACTTAGTTTCTATACAATAATTCGTTATCAATTTAGGTAAGAATTAAAATTGAATTTTTATATAGTCTCTTTTGTTACCCTAAGTCATATGCATTCTTGTGAACGTGAATCTTTACTAGGGATTCTTTAACTTGACTCCCATGTCTCTTTATTATTATTATTATTTATTTATTTATATATATAAATTTTTTAATATGTATAACTCATCTAATTTTCTTTTGTATAAGTATCAAGGCTTCTTAAGGCCTTCATACATAACTAATTGACTATTAGATGTGTCAGTACATGCATAGATAATATTTTTTAATTTTCTTAGGCTTTCTAATTCACCCATGTAGCAAGCCTAAGGTCGGTGGCTCCTAGACCGACCGGTTTTAGGGCACCGGGTGAGAAAATACCCTATGAACTTAAGGACTCGAGTGAACTAGGTCACAAAACTAAGGACTTTATTTATAAAATCACCTTTAGGCGTGAATACTTATGCTTCTTGAGGTACATGTATCCAGCTTAATTAGTGAATTTTTTTATTTATATTATTATATATTATTTTTTATAAAGCACACGAGTCTTTGTCTTAGAATCCTAGATGTGTAAGTGTATTAGGTATGCACATTTCATTAAAATAAAAATCAAGACTAATTACTTATTCAATTTTTCCTTCTATACCTAAAAATCTAATAATTTATTTTATTTTGACCAAGTTTTTAGAAATCCTAATCATGATTTTCCTAATTCTTAAGATTAACTTGGATTTGTTTCAAAAGATAAGTCAAAATATTGTTTATTTTTTCAAATAGTTTTTTTTAATTTTTTTAAACCTTTGTTAGTGTGTTAGTGTGTTAACCCTCCCCCACACCTATCTCATGCATTGTCCTCAATGTATGAATGTAATGCATGAATGCATGAAATAAAGTATAAAAAGAAGAAAATCAATAATAAAAATAATATACAAATATATGTACAACACATGCATCTCCCTCACCTAGATCTTTGTAGGATTCATCCCTCTAGCACGTTTCCCATCATTCTAGTGGGTTCTCTTTATAGGGCACAATGGGGAGACCAATCTTTTTGTCATTTTGTTGTTCATCCTCTCCAATTTGTTCCTCAATTTCCTCAATTTTCTCCTACTCCTCTTCCCTCTTTCACTCCTCATAAATTCATCATCATCATCATCAAAAAATACTATTGGGGCATATACAACATGAATACCTAGAATTTAAGCCCATCCTTATATATCTTCTCAAAACTTGAATTAACCATTTCTTTCGGAGGTGTTAACCAAAGCATCGCTAATCGATTCATCCAACAGTTAAGTCATCTTCGACGAGGTTTTTAAAGCTTTTGTCAATTTGAGGTTTTTGAGTTATGTTTTCAAATGATTGATCATTAGTTGGTTTATTGAATGAGAAGATACTTAAATCAAGATCAAGCTTTCCTCTTTCAAAGGGAACTCTAGACATAACACACGTTTTCTCACCACTATGATCGCATTTATCTTTAAACGATATATAAAGAAATAGAGGTTCATCATCTTCACAGATATCCTCACAATATGATTTAACATTCTCCTTGGAAGGTGTATGTGTATCCCAATCATCTTGAAACACTTCATCCAAACATAAAGACTCATCGTCACATTTATCTTCACTATACGACTCAACTTGTTCCTTACGAGGTGAATATTCGGCTAAATGATCTCTAATCAGTTTGTCTCGAAATCGACGATAGTCGTCGAATATGCATACTTCCTCATCGGGCTTATCAACATTATTGAATTCATTTGCTTCATGAAGACGAATGTGATCTAGAATTGACACGGGTTTCTCACTTTGGACTTTTTTTCATTCTATTTCGTTTGATGTGTTCCTGGATTGACATAGGTATTTTTAGTTTTGAATCAAGAACAGGTTGAGTGGAAAATGAATCTTTCTCCTGCTTAACCGCTAACTCATTAACCATCATCTCTAGGTGGGACCAGTGTGAAACATTGTCATTTAGTATTTGGTGTGAAGTCTGTGTGTCATCTTTATGATTGTAATTGAATTTTAATTGATGTGATGGATAGAGTTCGTTCGTAGGTCCTTGAAATGAGTGAAACTGATTTGAATTTCGTCCTAACGAATACCCTATCGAAGGACACTATTCTGAGGGATGAGATGGATCATGACAATAATTACACCAAATGGGTGAATAAGATGTAAAAGATGAGTGGGCAGGTTGAGTGTAGTTATGAAAGTTAGGAAAAAAGGTTGGTGAATGGAAAGGAGGGTTTGCATATAGAATGAATCATAAGCAAATAAGTGTGGTTAGACCATGGGATATTTTTTTTTTGTGATTAGTGGTGAATTATTTTTTTTATCCTAGATGTACTAGATCTCTCGATCAAACTGACATGTGCAGTTAACAAATAAGTTTACCCAATCAATCAAAAAGGAAAAAAATCAAAAATCAAAAATTCTAATCGAGGGTAAGCCTGGACCTAGATGACTCCTAATTGTAGACTGTCTTTAGAAGGTATATTGCTGACCTTAACCACAAGTTAATCGGCCAGATAGGTGGCAAGATCGGTGGGAGGTATCCGTCAAAGACGGACCTAATTATGCCAAACCACCAACCTTCGTGGTTTCATCCCTCAATCCCCAACCTTAGACACCGATTAAGCAAGAGTTGATTTCGAACAACTTTCTCCTTCAGCCAATCTCCTAATGAGTCTGAGTTAACCTAAGGCCAACGTCTAGTCAATTTTTATTTTAGGGTTAAGATTGTGAGTGCAACAGAGAAGATTTGTGGGCCAAGGAAGGGTAATGACGTCCCCACCTTATCTTGTTTATGGGTTTTGCCCTTAAAGTGATTTAGTGCACGAGTAAAGCAATAGACAAGAATTCACTCAAAAGCAGTAAATCAGCCAAGGGTGCTTCCTAATCTAAATGCAATGCAAACGTATCTTATCGCTAGCACTCTTCAACAAAAACTAAAGAAATTTAAATAGACATGTGCCTATGATGCAAGAGTAATTGTTTTTAATTAGTCAACTAATAGGTTACTGTTAATTAATTAGCAATAGGGTGATTACAGAGAAAACTTATCAAAGCAGTAAAATAGACTTTGCAATTTGCAACAACCTACAAAAGATCAATTAGTAGTGATCTACTACGGCCGCAGAAACGCTGCAATTATCGCGTTTGCACGGCTGTTTAGTAGGCTTTGTTGCTCTGCCTTCTAGGGCAGAGACACAGAGTAGCTATATGTCCTTAACTGCAGCTAGTTTTCCTGTTATCAAATCTTGCAAATAGAAAAAAATAATTAGTTTTTTTTTAGAGAATATCGTACCGTTCCCTCTCCAACAACAGCGCTAAAATTTTGATTGAAACGGGACTAAGACTTTCTAACTTTAACTCTTTCTTTATTATTTTTCCGTTTCAATCAAAATTTTAGCGCCGTTGCCAGGGATCGAACACATTTATTGCATTATTCTTCATTACATTTTCACATTTATCATGTAATAAATCTGATAAATTTTTTATCTTAAATGTCTATTTTGCAGAAGATAATCATGGGGAGAAAGAGGATAAAATCAAATAAATATCAGTTAAATTCAGATTTAACTAGATCTATTTGGTTAGAGAAAGATGATCCCAAATTCAGTTGGTTAAATTTAATTTTTGGTGAATCAAGTGATTAAAGTTAAAGATCAACCGAGGATAACATCAAATACAGAGTCCAAATCCAAAGGGATAAATGGACAGAGAGAAGATCAACGGATGAGATGAAGCAATTTTGACTCAGATTCTGACTGGATACATTTTAGTATTTGAATCATAACTTTCGTTACTGAAACTTAAATCTGATAATTCAAGATGATCCAGAAAGAAGACGTAAAGAGTTACAACTCTTAAGTTGATCACTATCTCTAATTCTGTCATTTGATAAGTTATATTCAATAATCAACATGCCAACAAGCTGTAGATTAGAACTGAATATCCACATCAAATCAAGTTTGGAGATAATGGGAAGATTCAAATTCAGAAATAACCAGCTTCCTCTATCTTCATACTCCTCTACCCTCTGTATTTCCTCTATAAATACCTGCAATCTCAAAGGCAAAAGTGAAGGACCAAGCAGAGAGTTGAAGTTTGGTTATTTTGTAGTTTGTAACCTAGGTTTTTTATTTTCTTTTATGTAATTTTTATTTTATTTATGTAACAGAGAGGAGAGGATAATTTTATGGAGGAATGAGATTAAGCTTGTACTGAAGGTGACATCGATATAAGTAAGTCTTTTCTTTCATTATTATTTGAATCAAATCGAAGTTTCTTTTCTTCTTTATTCTTGTTTTTTGCTTCCATCTTCTGTGTTTATGAATCCAAGGGACTCCGATAGCCTCGAAGTTGCCTTGCCCTTGCAAGTGCCGTTGATGGCTTATGGTGATGGATAACCATTCCTATGCTAGTGTAGCTTGCCCATTCATTTCGTAGTGTAAATCGAGAATGGGGAAGATCCTATTTGTCATACTTCGCTCGCCTTCAAACCAAGATAAATCGTCGATAGGGGTCAAAGGCAAGCAGGCACCAAAGAGGTAAGTAAGTATTTCTTTTAGGTTTATTTTTTTTTAATTTATTAGTTTAGATCACCAACACCATCAACACCCAACTCTTTTATCACTCTTTTCAATTTCTTTATATGTATCCATTTTCTATTTTCTCCACCTTCTCAATCTACCACCTTCTTCCTAACTTAAGTTTAACTTATTTTTTCTTTTCTTTTAAAGAACTAAAAGAAGATCTTTAACCATTGAATGTAACTTAAAAGAGAACTTGCTAAAAAAGCTTCCATCGCTAGTCCCTCCTTATGGATCACAACCCGCATAGCCACTTGCTATTGCGGTAGTATTGAGTACTTGCACTCTTTATTCTAAGTTCTGAAATTCTATATTTTTGTGCAGGTAAAACCTCAATCAAATTTTAGCGCCGTTGCCGGGAAGGGACGGTAAGTAATTCTCTTTTTAAGTTTACATTTTTGGTTAACTTTCTTCTTTGTTCTTGGTGTACAGGTTTAACAACAATGAAATTTTTGCTGCAATGGACATATAAGTGGCCCTGGACTCTGCTCTAGAAAGCAGAGCCCATAAGCCCTCAGATTTACTACATTCCAGTGGCAAACTAAGTGAACTACTAACTTGTATTTCTGCAGGTTGTCTGAATTGCAAAGCTGAAATTCTGTGGCTATTTATTTCTTTGTTTTTCTCACTGTACAAATTTTCTATCCTCAACAGTAAAATAATGTTTGTTAAATGCTAAAAACAGTTTAGACTTTGCATTTAAACACGTGTCTAATTCGTTTACATTTTACATTACTGTTGAAGAGTGCTGGAGCAAAAGGTACGTATGCATAGCATATAGCTTAGGAAACATTCTTGGGTGATATTTGCTTGTGAATGTTACTTTTATATATCTTGCACACATTGCACTAAATTGAATTAAGGGTTTGTCCTATAAATAAGATAAGGTGGGGAAGTCATTACTCTCCCTTAGCCTACAAATAATATCCTCACTCACTAACCCAAGCTAACTAAAACTGAGTAAACGTTGGCCCTAGGGACATCTCGGATTCAATAGGAGACTGACCTAAGGGGAAAGTTGATTTGAATTTGACTCTTACCAAATCAGTGTCTAAGGTTGGGGATTGAGGAGCGAAACCTCGAAGGTTGGTGGTTGGCATAATTAGGCCCATTGCTTAGGCACGGATACCTCCCACCGATCTTGCCCCTACCTGACCGATTAACTTGTGGTTAGATTCTGCAATATACCCCCCGTGAACAGTCTAACCAGTTAGGAGTCGTCTAGGTTTAAGATCTACCCTAACTTTGGTTAGCTTTTTCTTTTTAGTTACTTGCTTATTTGTTTGTTTTTCTTTGTTTGTGTCTGACATTTCTTGTTTGATATGGCTTATAACAACAATTTTTTTCAATTTTAATGGTAATTCATATTACACCCCGATCTCTTTTTCGGATATTACCAACCCGGCATATCATAACTTTAACCAATCTAGTGTGCCAGATTGGTCTTATCCGAATCAATATAACCCACCCCCCCAATTTTATGACCATAATTACCAAATTAATTCTAACTCTTCACAGAGTCAATGTGGATTCACCTCCCCCGAGTCTAATTTTCAACCAACTTGTTCTCCTTATCTACCTTGTCCATAATTTTCACAATATTCATTCCCCGATTTTCCTTCCTATACTCCTTTTCTAGACCAACCCATTGAAGAAAAATCCGAGCTAGAAAAGAGTATAGAAGTCATGCATGAGGCTGACCGAAAATTTCAGGCCTCCCTAATTCCACAATATTTTCAAGATTTATACTCAGTTCCACTAGTTCAAAATAGAAAACTATCAATCTTGAAAATGAGTATGCATGAGTCAAAGCAACAATCACAAAATCTGATGGATTCACGATTTCACCACAAATTTCAAAAAAAAACTTCATCTTTTCAAGTCCAATCGCAACAAAATGATGAACCAATCGACTATGAAAAGCTGCTTGAAGTCATGACTCAGGCTCCAATCACTCATAATCATGACATAGATATAATGGTCAAAACTCTCTATTCTAACCCTTTGACCATTCCTGATGTCGCTAACCATTTTGTTAGAGCCAAAGAATCATGTTGTTTTGGAAAGCAAGATTCCATTTCAGCACACCCATTTGAACTTGTCCAAACTCCAAATTTTAAAAACCACATTGACATTTTGGTAAGTTATCCCTTTCCTGAAATTGAACTTGAGAATGAATATGATCTTGAATCTCAACTTGGTAATTCAATTCTACTTCTTGATTCAATAATGACTCCGGTGTCTTCACCTGATTTCAATCCTTCTCCAGAGTCCACATTGGATCTTGTGCATGTCCATCGGGAAATTGAATCACCAATCTTTTATGATCATCACATTGAATTTGATCAATTTCATACTTTTAAAAGTCCTATTGACAAATTGGCAAGTTCTCATTTTTACGAAATTGAACTCAATAAGGAATGTGACCTTGAGTCTCAAATTTGTGATCCAGTTCAAATTATTGACTCATGTTTTGCTACCTGATTTGAGCAATATTTTAGAGTCAGTTTTGATTCTCATACCTGTCATTCTTGAACTTAAATCACTAATCTTAGAAAGTCACATTCCATTGTGGGGAAATGAATGTGGACTTGAGTTTTAATTTCTTGATTTGGACCCACTTTCTGAACAAATTTTGATTCCTAAACCTTTACTTGACTTCAGTCATTTTTCTGAGTCGATTGTAGTTCATGCCCTTCCTGATTCCAGATCAATCATTCCATCTTTTCATACTCTATTTTGGGACAGAAGTGTTGATAATAATGACTCTAAAATTAGTTTGAAAATTTGAAAATTAGATAGGGTAAAGTTCTTAATAAAAATCATTCATATATACATCATTTTTGTGGGTTATATTAGAGAGGTTTTTGGTGGGTTCCTCCGAACTCTACGCAAATTAGATTGGGCCGTATTTCGTGGACCAATCAGACCATCACTGGAACCACCACCATAAGGTAATATTTTCCTTCCCTTTCTTCTTTTTCATGCATCTATGCATTAATTCATACATTGAGAACAATGCATGAGATAGGTGTAGGGGAGGGTTCTAACATAACTTAGGTTTTCTTTTTTTAAATTTATTTTTTAACATTTTCTTTACTTTTAAAAACTTTTTGAAAATAGAGACAATATTTTGACATATTTTTTGTAAGAAATTAAGTCAATTTTAAGGAATAAGAGAATCATAATTAGGATTTCTTATATTTGGTCAAAATAAAATTATTTGTTTGATTTCCAAAGTTAGGAAGAAAATTTGGAAAAATAATTTAGTCTTGATTTTTACCTTGATGATATATACATGCTTTATACACTTACACACTTAGGGTTCAAAAAATAAAGATTGTTATGCCTTATTTTAAAAAAAAGGAGAAAAAGTAAAAGTAAAAGAAAAAGAAAAAGAAATATATATATATATATATATATATATATATATATATATATATATATATATATATATATATATATATATATAAATCCTCTGATTAAGCTGGGTATTTGTGCTTCATAAAGCATAAATATTCACGCCTAAAAGCAGTTCATATAATAAAATTCTTCATTTTGTGGCCTTGTTTGCTCGAGTCCTTAAGTCCTTAGGATGTTTTCTCACCCGGTGCTCTAAGACCGTTTGATTTAGGAGTCACCGATTAAAGGCTCGTTACATGGGCAGATTAGAAAGCTTAATAGAACTAAGGAATAATATCACCAAAAATGAAAAATAAAAAAGAAAATTAAATAAATAAATAAGGCACAAGAGTTTGAGTTAAAGAACCCTTAGTCAAAATTTCACGGTCACAAAGATGCATATGACTTAAGGTAAAATAATAGATTAGATGAGAAATATAGTTTGACTCCGTGCCTTGGTTGATAACAAGTTTTTGAATTAAGACTAAGCTAAAGAATGAAAAATTCGATTTTCCTATAACTTATAGATTACTTAATTCTTACAATAATACTTCAAATATTCTTCTCTTTCAAAATGCATTTTTAAAATACTAACACTTTGTTTTCCTTTCTTTATGGATTTTCTGGGTGTAATCCACTGAAATTCCTCATGAGACAAAACTCGTCCTCGAGGAGTAACCTAGAGGTTTAACGGCCTGTTGCACATGCTCAGTGCAATCACGTGACCTGAGAAAGTGGTCTAATAATTTCTTAGGTTTAAATTTTGATGTTTTGCTTGAGGACGTGCAAAAGATAGGTGTGGGAGTGTGATTGCACACATTTATTGCATTATTCTTTATTACATTTTCATATTTATCATGTAATAAATCTGCTAAATTTCTTATTTTAAATGTCTATTTTGCAGAAGATAATCATGGGGAGAAAGAGGATAAAATCAAATAAATATCAGTTAAATTCAGATTTAACTAGATCTATTTGGTTAGAGGAAGATAATCCCAAATCTAGTTGGTTAAGTTCAGTTTTTGGTGAATCTAGTGATTAAAGTTAAGATCAACCAGGATAACGTCAAATACAGAGTCCAAATCTAAAGGGATAAATGTATAGAGAGAAGATCAACGGATGAGATGAAGCAATTTTGAGTCGGATTCTGACTGGATATATTTTAGTATTTTAATTATAACTTTCGCTACTGAAACTCAAATCTAATGATTTAAGATGATACAGAAAGAAGACTTAAAAGGATTACAACTCTTAAGTTGATCACTATCTCTAATTATATCATTTGATAAGTTATATTCAGCAATCAACACAAGCTGCTGATCAGAACTGAATATCCACATCAAATCAAGTTTGGAGATAAGGGGAAGATTTAAATTTAGAAATAACCAGCTTCCCCTATCTTCATACTCCACTACCCTCTGTATTTCTCCTATAAATACCTGCAATCTCAAAGACAAAAGTGAAGGACCAAGCAGAGAGTTGAAATTAGGCTATTTTGTAGTTTGTAACTTAAGTTTTTTAATTTTCTTTTATGTAAATTTTATTTTATTTATGTAACGGAGAGGAGAGAAGAGTTTCATAGAGGAATGAGATCAAGTTTGTACTGAAGGTGACACCGGTGTAAGTTAGCCTTTTCTTTCATTGTTATTTGAATCAAATCGAAGTTTCTTTTCTTCTTTATTCTTATTTTTTACTTTCCTCTTCTGTGTTTGTGAATTCAAGTGACTCCGATAGCCTCGAAGTTGCCTTGCTCTTACAAATTCCGTTGATGGCTTATGGTGATAGATAGCCATTCCTATGCTAGTGTAGCTTGCCCCTTCATTTCGTAGTGTAAATCGGGAATGGGGAAGATCCTATTTGTCATACTTCGGTCGCCTTCAAACCAAGATAAATCGTCGATACGGGTCAAAGGTAAGCAGGCACCAAAGAGGTAAGTAAATATTTCTTTTAGGTTTAATTTTCTTTTTTTTTATTTATTAGTTTAGATCACCAATACCATCAACACCCAACTCTTTTATCACTCTTTTCAATTTCTTTGTATGTATCCATTTTCTATTTTCTCCATCTTCTCAATCTACCACCTTCTTCCTTACTTAACTTTAACTTATTTTAACTTTTCTTTTAAAGAACTAAAAGAAGATCTTTAACCATTGAATGTAACTTAAAAGAGAACTTACTAAAAAAGCTTCCATCGCTAGTCCCTCCTTGTGGATTACGACTCGCATAGCCACTTGCTATTGCGGTAGTATTGAGTACTTGCACTATTTATTCTAAGTTCTGAAATTCTATATTTTTGTGCAGGTAAAACCTCAATCAATGAACTATTCAAAAGCGATCCCCTTCAGGGTGCCAATGAATAAACGTGTCAGGATAGCATTATTTGATACTATATTCAATGTCTGAGACTTGAAATAGTATATGTGCTGGTTCGGTGTCCCCTTGCTGTCGAAGGCCTGTAGGGTCAGAGATTTGAACTTAGAAGGGTACGAGATAAGGTCCCACTTAGCCGGGTATAGCCGGACCACTCCTACTTCTTGTAGGCCTTTCCGACTGACAAGGGCTTCAAGACGTTGTTCTAATTTATTCTTTTGGAATGAGTGCTCGTATTTTCTAAGTTGCCTTACTCTTCGGATAGAGATTTGAACGACTCAAAGTTGGAATGCTCCTCCTCCTCAGTATGTGCAAAAGACGAGCTTTCCCCTTTCTTCCATTTGCCTTTGGACTTCTTGAAAGGCGTCCTGGCCTTAGGTTTCTTCTTTTTGTCCTCAAGCAATTGCGAAATCATCTGTTTGAGACTGTCAATAAATTCTTGTTGAGCACATATTATATCGAGTTGTTCCCTCTAGGCCTGGTCTTGCTACTCAAAGCGTCTGGCCATTTCTTCAGGAATGCTTGCCATATATACAAATGCTTCTTTCTCTACGGAAGAGTTCGAGGCCTGTGATTCTGCAGTGGCAGAGTGTGACTCTCTTACTTCAATGCCTCAGACTAGTGTTGGCCCAAAGGCCCATTACTCTAGTTTTGATGATGATCAACTCATGAAGTTATGTTTACTAATGATCTTGTGTTTAATTAGTGACAGATTCATTATCAAGATCTTAGTAGGTGCATAGCTCAACAGAGGATAAAATGTCAAGATTTGGAGCTAGCACGGTGTGATCCAAGGAGCTTTTGGATCAAGCTTGGACCAAGTCAAGAAGATGAGAAGCCTTCAAGTGAAGACTTCAAGAAGATGAAGACTTGTGTCTAGGTATAAGATTTTGTTTTTGTTTTAGTTAAAAATGTAAAGGATAGATAGTTGGTGGATTGCTCAAGTATACCATGCACACACACTCTTGATAGAATTGTTTTCATAAAAGATTTTTTAGTTTAGAAAAGATTTTTCATTTTGGAAAAATACAAGTTTGGTTTTTGGTATTTCTCATATACATATCTTTAAACAAAACCATATTTAGAGCTTAATGTCAAAACCTTAGATATTTTATCTTATTTGTTTAGTGGATCATATCCATACACACTATGCTTTAATGAGTTCAAAATATCTAGTTTTTTATTTGAAGATGTTTTGGAAAAACAAAGTTTAGAAAACATGTTTTGAAAAATACAGTTTTTATCATGAGGCAAATATTTCCATGTTACAAAAATAGTCCAATCTTTTATAATATGCCTTGATTTTGTGCAAGCATGTTTGTATATCATAGTATATTGGTTAAACTATTTTTGTAGATTTTTTATGTATTTTATGGGATTTTATTTGAACCAAAAAGACCATGTTTTAAATCCCAGAAAACTGTTTCAGGCTTCAGGTAAGTCGACTTGCTTACTGTTATAGTCGACTAACCCTGGAGTCGGCCGACCGGACCGGTCGACCGACGTGCACAAACGTGCACGCCTTTGTGTACTGGAGGACGGCCGACCGTGCCGGTCGACCGCTCCAGAGAGCAGAGCTCTCTGGAAAGTTCGACCGACCGCACGGGTCGACCGACAGAGAGTTGGACTCTCAGCTCCAGTAGGTCGGTCGACCTTGGCGGTCGACCGTGGCTCCAACGGTCAGAAATCCGACCGTTGGCGGTCGACCTCACCGGTCGACCGGCAGCTCTGACAGACCCCAACGGCTAGTTTTCTGGCAGCCTATAAATTGGGGGTCTTGTCATTGTTTTGAGCCAAGATTTTCAAGTGAGTTTTCACCAGTTTTTCCTGAACTATTTAGAGGTTTTCCTCCACTTGATTTAGAGCAAATATTTTCAATCAAAAGGAGAGATTTATCAAGAGTGTTTAAAAGAGATTCCTTGAGTTTTCCTCCACCATCTCTTTCCTTGTTTTCTCACACCAACACTTGAGCATCCATTAATCTATCTACCCTATAGGGAGTGTTATTGTGAGAGGATTTTAGGTGATCAAGAGTTGTGATCACCAAAGTTCTACTTTGTTCTTTGAGGAGACGGGCAAGTGTGCTCGTGATTGTTTGGGTCCTGGTGAGGACTTGGTGTTTTCGGGTTCGGGTGCGAACTCATTGTTTGAGGTGCGGCCTCGGCGAGCCGGTAGGCTTGCGGTGTGTAAGGGACTAGAGAGTCCGAGGGCTTGTAGGTGTTGCGGCACCGAGGAGAGATCCATTGGGATCTTGCATAGTGGAAATCCTTCGTGTGTCGAAGGCGGGGATGTAGAGCAAGTGTGCTCGAACCTCGAAACAAACCCTTTGTGTTTGCGATTGCTCACTCTCTCTCTCTTTGTCTCTTATTATATCTTGCATGCTTATTACTTGTCTTTATCTTTCATGCTTGATATATTGTGTGCTTAATTGATATACTTGCGTGGGATTGTTGCTAACACTTGTATTTAACCAAAAGAGCCAACGCGGCACCTCAACCCATTCAAGGGGAATCTAGAGGAGTTTGTCCAGAGCCCTTCACGGGGAATTCGGCAACACTCTTGTGTTATACATAGTGTTTAGTGTAAAAGATTTTATTAGATCATAATTGCTTTTTGCTTCCGCATTATTTGCATTATTTGGCATTAAGTGACCATTAGATTAGCCATCACCTATTCACCCCCCCTCTAGGTGAATTACAATTGGTATCAGAGCTTAATACTCTGATTTGGTCTAACAACCTAGAGTAAAAGATCCTCATTTTTAGGCTAATCACAATATTTTTGTACACACACCATGGACTTCATGTCACCACCCATGTTTGACATTGTTAACATCCATATATGGAAGGTGAAGATGTCCTTGTACCTCAAAGCCCTAGGTTTTCATGTATATCTTGCCACTACTAATAATGCATATTGTTTAGATGGTAAGAATTTTGAGGCTAATGCAAAAGCCCTTCATGCTTTAAAGTCAACCCTAGATGATGTCTATTTATCTAGAGTTTCTAACTTTGATTTGGCTTTTGTAGTTTGGAACACCCTCCTCTCCCTTGGCGAAAATGATCAATACTATGCGGGGAGTGATTCGGATGTTGGAAGCGACATCTCCAACAAGTGCTACATGGTCCAAGGGGATAACCCCTTTGAGGTAACTACCGAATCCGAAGTAGATGATAATGACATGTCATATGATGAACTTGCTTCATTTTGTCAACAACTTTTAGAGAAATATGACATAATTAAGAAAGATAATTAAAATTTGAAAAAGAAACTTGATTGCATGCATGTAGAACATGATACATTTAGAAGTAACATTGCATGCTTAGAAAAAGAAAATGAAGTTTTGAAAAATGAAAATGTTTTCCTCATGTCTAAATTAAATGATTTATGTGAAGGAAATATGGTTTTGAAAAATAAAATTGTTTTGGTAGAAAAACAAAGAGAAAGTATTTTGCAAGAAAATAACTCTTTGAAAAGAAAATTTGTTGAAAAAGAAAAAGAATTTGTTTCTAAAAGAAATAAGAAAAATGACTCTTTATCTCACATGTCTTTACATGCTACCATTGATGATAGTGAGATTAAGAATTTGAAAAATAAATAGATAGTTTGAGTTCAACTTTGAACTCATGTGCATTCAACCATTCTAGATTGGAGTCCATGTTTGCAAAGAAACAAACTCCACATGTTCATGCACATCATCATAATCATGCATTTGCTTATGTTGCACAACACGATCACAAACATTCACATAAGTATACTAAGGTGTACAAATGTACACATTGTGGCCGCAAAGGTCATTTAGCAAAATATTGTTATGATAGATTAGATCATTTTAATTTTGCTAAGAATAAAAATTTTTGGGTTCCTCAACATAAGACTAACCCCCGTGAACCCAAGAAAATATGGGTACCAAAATCCCCACCTTTTGCTTTTGATGTAGGTGAGGGCTCTCACAAGACGTGAGAGGATGGTGCCTTGATGGTGGATGCACTTGGGCTTGATGGACACATATATAGATGCATCGCTATCAAGGAGCTTTGGTGGGACAACCACCATATTAGGAGCTTTGGAGTTGGTAACAATTTCTAAACTCCTATTTTATTTATGCACATGCTTATTCATTTGATATCATATAGCATGTTCATGTTTTATGATTTATTGTGCTTCATGTGGTGTGAACTTGTTTAGATGTAGTATTTGTCAAAACTTAGATTTATACATGTACAAATAGTGAGAACAAATTGATTCATATATGTTTGCACTTCATGCTCATTTGTACCTACTATATGCATATGTATAGGCTAGTTTTGATGATTCTTTCATTTATACATGTTTTGCCAATTTTTTATGCTTTACTTCATGTATATGTATTATTAATTCAAATCTAATAAATATACATGTATATCCATTTTGAGTCTCTTGCCTTCATGCAAATACTATTAATAGACTCGTTTTATGTTTGGGATATGTATGTGTATTGTTAGGATTGGATAAATCATACATATGCCTAGAAGTTTGTTTGTTTTATTGAAAAATGATTTTTCATGTTTTTGTAAAAATTTGATACATGATCACTTTTGAGCTTCAATGTCTATTTTCATGAAAATGCTATTTACATGACTCTTGTACACTCACATTTTATTCATTTTGTCATGACCTTGTTTCATGAACATCTTTTTATGAGCTTTATAGATCTTGAGTGTCATATTTGTGTATTTGGTATGATTCATGAAATACATATGCTTTGATTTCATATTTTGAAGGATCTTTAACTAGTTTTTTTTAAAAAATTGTCTTTAACTAGTTAATTATTCTTCATTTGGTAGAGATTTTCAATACTAAACTATTTTCAAATCTATTTTTGAAAACCCCTACCATGAATGGGAGGATGGATGGGCGATTATGCTCAAGTATGCTTAATAGTGAAAATCATTTTAATCTTGAACATGATTGGGAGGTATAGGTTATGAGATATACACTTGATCTTATTGTTATGTCAATTGGTATCATTGAATCGTTTCAATGGTATCAATATGAAAATGATTATTTTCCATTTGGTATCTTAAAATTTGATTGTTTTACAAGAGCTCTGATACCTTTAAAATTTTTGTTTAAGAAAAATTAAAAAAAAGGTTTTGGTATGTATTTCCTATATGCAAGGAGAGCTTAACATCTCTCTTACATATAGATTCATATTGAGTATATTATAAATTGAGGAGCTTGACAACTCTTCTTTATATGATATACGTGTGTAGGGGGAGCTTCACATCTCCTCTTATGCATTACATAATATGTGTTATGTGAGTTAGGGCTTGTCACCCCTTCTTCATGTAATGCATATGTGTAGGGAAGCTAACTTAGCGTCTTCCTCTTCATGAATGTATATCGCATATAAATCTTTATTGATTGATTTGTTTAACCCCTTCTTGATCTCTTTGTTTTTGACGAAAAGGGGGAGAAAAATTTGTTTGATTTGATTTTACTTTGACCCCTTTGTTGATGATTGACAAAAAGGGGAGAAAGATTTTGAGTTTATATGCATGGTTGAGTAAGATTTATATTTATGCATATAAGTTTTGTATTACAAATAGGAGTAAAAGATTTTGATTTATGCTTGTTGCATGTTTTATCTCCATACTTGCATACATATTCATGTGCCTCATTGCCATATCTATTATTTATTTTGTATGCATGAGTTAAGGGGGAGCTTCTTTGAAGCTTTATTTTAATCCATGCATATATAACTTCATGTGTTTTGTCATCATCAAAAAGGGGGAGATTATTGGTCCAAAGGCCCATCACTCTAGTTTTGATGATGATCAACTCATGAAGTTATGTTTACTAATGATCTTGTGTTTAATTAGTGACAGATTCATTATCAAGATCTTAGTAGGTGCATAGCTCAAAGAGGATAAAATGTCAAGATTTGGAGCTAGCACGGTGTGATCCAAGGAGCTTTTGGATCAAGCTTGGACCAAGTCAAGAAGATGAGAAGCCTTCAAGTGAAGACTTCAAGAAGATGAAGACTTGTGTCTAGGTATAAGATTTTGTTTTTGTTTTAGTTAAAATGTAAAGAATAGATAGTTGGTGGATTGCTCAAGTATACCATGCACACACACTCTTGATAGAATTGTTTTCATAAAAGATTTTTTAGTTTAGAAAAGATTTTTCATTTGGAAAAATACAAGTTTGGTTTTTGGTATTTCTCATATACATATCTTTAATAATGTCAAAAACTTAGATATTTCATCTTATTTGTGTAGTGGATCATATCCATACACACTATGCTTTAATGAGTTCAAAATATCTAGTTTTTTATTTGAAGATGTTTTGGAAAAACAAAGTTTAGAAAACATGTTTTGAAAAATACAGTTTTTATCATGAGCCAAATATTTTCATGTTACAAAAATAGTCCAATCTTTTATAACATGCCTTGATTTTGTGCAAGCATGTTTGTATATCATAGTATATTGGTTAAACTATTTTTGTAGATTTTTTATGTATTTTATGGGATTTTATTTGAACCAAAAAGACCATGTTTTAAATCCCAGAAAACTGTTTTAGGCTTCAGGTAAGTCGACTTGCTTACTGTTATAGTCGACTAACCCTAGAGTCGGCCGACCGGACCGGTCGACCGACGTGCACAAACGTGCACGCCTTTGTGTACTGGAGGACGGCCGACCGTGCCGGTCGACCGCTCCAGAGAGTAGAGCTCTCTGGAAAGTTCGGCCGACCGCACGGGTCGACCGACAGAGAGTTGGACTCTCAGCTCCAGTGGGTCGGTCGACCCTGGCGGTCGACCATGGCTCCAACGGTCAGAAATCCGACCGTTAGCGGTCGACCGCACCGGTCGACCGGCAGCTCTGACAGACCCCAACGGCTAGTTTTCTGGCAGCCTATAAATTGGGGGTCTTGTCATTGTTTTGAGCCAAGATTTTCAAGTGGGTTTTCATCAGTTTTTCCTGAACTATTTAGAGGTTTTCCTCCACTTGATTTGGAGCAAATATTTCCAATCAAAAGGAGAGATTTATCAAGAGTGTTTAAAAGAGATTCCTTGAGTTTTCCTCCACCATCTCTTTCCTTGTTTTCTTACACCAACACTTGAGCATCCATTGATCTATCTACCCTATAGGGAGTGTTATTGTGAGAGGATTTTAGGTGATCAAGAGTTGTGATCACCAAAGTTCTACTTTGTTCTTTGAGGAGACGGGCAAGTGTGCTCATGATTGTTTGGGTCCTGGTGAGGACTTGGTGTTTTCGGGTTCGGGTGCGAACTCATTGTTTAAGGTGCGGCCTCGGCGAGCCGGTGGGCTTGCGGTGTGTAAGGGACTAGAGAGTCCGAGGGCTTGTAGATGTTGCGGCACCGAGGAGAGATCCATTGGGATCTTGCATAGTGGAAATCCTTCGTGTGTCGAAGGCGGGGATGTAGAGCAAGTGTGCTCGAACCTCGAAACAAACCCTTTGTGTTTGCGATTGCTCACACACACTCTCTCTCTCTTTGTCTCTTATTATATCTTGCATGCTTATTACTTGTCTTTATCTTTCATGCTTGATATATTGTGTGCTTAATTGATATGCTTGTGTGGGATTGTTGCTAACACTTGTATTTAACCAAGAGAGCCAACGCGACACCTCAACCCATTCAAGGGGAATCTAGAGGAGTTTGTCCAGAGCCCTTCACGGGGAATTCGGCAACACTCTTGTGTTATACATAGTGTTTAGTGTAAAGATTTTATTAGGTCATAATTGCTTTTTTGCTTCCGCATTATTTGCATTATTTAGCATTAAGTGACCATTAGATTAGCCATCACCTATTCACCCCCCTCTAGGTGCATTACAACTAGGGCACTGTAGTCCACTGGGGCTATTATGCCAGTTCGAGTGCGGATATGCCGGTAGACTCCTTCTGGTTCGGTGTCAGACTCGTCAGAGCTGACTATTGGCTGCTTCCCTTTAGTTTTGCTTGGTGTAGTGCTTGGAACCACCACGTTCGCAGTAACTTCAGGGTACTCCGCATCAGAGAAAGTTCTCCTTGCGCAGGAATGACGCCTTTTGGCCGAGCGAGAGACTGACATAGATGATAACCGTTCGAACACTGACTATTTGCAGTGGCATTCAGAGAGCACCGTTGTGATGAGCAATTCACAGCAGCATAGTGGAGTGATTTGATGAACACTCATCTTCTTTGCCAAGTAATCCCTCAGATCTGTCGGAGGGGGATCGAAGAGAGCAGCCTCGAGTCCTGAGGACGAGGGCTTTTCAGCTCCCTTCTGACTCTAGCCGTCAGAGAGCGAATGTTAACCTTGCATCGCAACTCTAAGACGCAAGTCTCAGGGATGCAGGGTTCAGAGACACGGAGTTCACGTTCTGTGGAACAGACGTGGCTCTCGCATTTTGGCCTTGAGACGCGAGTCTCGCGCCTCTGCTGAGAAGAGACGTGGACCTCGCGTTTTCGATTGTCGCATTTGTCTAGCAACATTTGAGAGACGTAGACTTCGTGAGCCTCGCATTTTGACATAGAGACGCGGGTCTCGTGTCTCTAAGAAGAGACGCGGACCTCGCGTTGTTGAACATCGTGTCTGTGAGGAAGGGCCTCAGAAATGCGAGTCTCGTGAGCTCTGCGTTTTGGTATCCAGATGCAGACTTCGCACATCTGATGCGGTTCAGAAGAGACGCAGGCACGATGTTCGCGTCCTCTATTTGCTGGACAGATGGTTTTTCTAGCTTCTTGCATCTGTTGTTGACGTGCGCGTCACCTTTATTGACGTTCAGCATTCTGGTTACGCTTCACGGGATGTTGGGAACCCTCGATAAGTTAGAGCTGAGGAAGAGAAGGGGCGTGACAAGATTGGCCTTCAATGACGTTGGCCTCGCGGATCTCGTGGGAGACGTTGACGCAGACCACGCGCGCGACGTGGCCAGAAATGACGCTATTTGCGTAGGCCATCTTTGGGGAAGTCTCCGAAGGGAGTTGAGAGTGGGTCTCCAAGGAGATCCTGCGGTACTGTCGTGCCATCTTGGGGCTCTTGGAGACAGAAGAGAGGAACTCTTCATACTTTGCTTGGATGAATTCTATAACGAGTGACTCGACCGTTTTTCTATGAAACTGACATCACCCTGCGCCACAACTTGCTCATCAGTGGAGAAAGTAGCCCCCAGCGGAGTCGCCATCTCTTATTTCCTCGGAAAAAATAAATGATGCGGTGTGTAAATTCTTTATTTGATTGTAAAGAAAATTACAACGGATCAATAATCCGATTACGAACAGTTGGATCTCCTCTTTGTTTAAGGCTGGGTTCTTTGCGTAGCGGTGGAAAGTGAATCTTGTTTTTCGTTGATCGGGTGAACGTCAAGCTCTTCTGAAAATCTTCTCCTTGGATCACAGAAGGAGTAGCACAGCTCTTATCTAATGAAATCTCAAAGAGACTTAGGCAAAAACTTGAACTCAGCAAGTTGGTAGGAGAGTTTAACTCTTTTTCAGTATTCCTCAGCTGAAAATTCTGACCCCTTTTTCATAGCAAACTGAGCTATTTTTAGGGATTGCAGGTAAAACTGTCTCCTAAAATCCTTCATAATGAGGGTTGACTCCCCCCATTACGTGGGCAGTAACTGATTAGGTAA
Organism: Agave tequilana; assembly: GCA_038442645.1. Classification (NCBI taxonomy): domain Eukaryota; kingdom Viridiplantae; phylum Streptophyta; class Magnoliopsida; order Asparagales; family Asparagaceae; genus Agave; species Agave tequilana. The sequence goes on from JAVJIF010034470.1 coordinate 125,642, forward strand.
TGAGGGCAGTTACAACTGAGACGCAGAGCTCCCCTGCAGTTGAAACGCTGTATTTATTGAGCCTTCGCGTTTAGCCATTGAGATGTTGCTGAACGCAGGCCTCGAGCTTTGCTAGACGCGGGCTTCGAGCCCTGCATCTTGGCATTGTAGTAATGTTAGGACGCGGGTTTTGAGCCTCGCGTCTTGACATTGTGGTGATGCTGGGACGCAGGTTTCGAGCTCTACGTCTTGGCATTGCTGTAATGCTAGGACGTGGGTTTCAAGTCTCGCGTCTTGATATTGCAATGATGCTGGGATGCAATCTTCGAGCTCTGTGTCTTGACACTGCGGTGATACTAGGACGCGAGTTTCGAGCTCTACGTCTTGGCATTGCAGTGATGCTGGGATACAAGCTTTGAGCCCTGCGTCTTGGCATTGCATGAATGATTTTGATTAGCCTAGAGTTTGAAGTATGGACTCTCCTATCTGATGACTTGTCTTCAGTGATTTTTAGACAGTCTACAGTGCCTTGATGGTAGGTTCATTTGAAACTTAAAAGACAAACCCATTTGATGCACAACTATCAAGGAAGTAAGGTGGAGAACACCATCCTTGAAAATGGAGATTGCTAGTTAAGACTGTATCAGTAACATCTCCACTTATTTGTGTACATATTGATTGTATACACATGATGATTAGTTTATACTCTATATATGTATTTCATGCTTAATAATGATGAGTTAATTAACTATTTCATGCATATGTACTTGTTTCCATTTAGGCAATTTTGATGATTTAGTTGCTAATATATATCTTGATAATTTTTGTTGATTTCATTTTATTTATATTGAATGTATACCATGATGATAACCTAGACACTATATGTGATTACCATGCTTAATGTCATTGTGTTAGTTATCATATATGCATGTGTTTTGAATAAACACACATTTGAGTTGATAATTTTTTTAATGATTGTTTATTAAGCACAAAAATTCAAGAAAGCAAAGTAGCACCTCAACTCATTATCTGGAGAAACTATAAGGAGAAATTTAGAGCCTGTCAAGGTTTCAATCTTGAAATTGTTGCTTAATACATGTTTCAGATAAGATAATTTAGTTTAAAATGATTATTTTAAGAATTATTCAAAAATATTTGACATAAATAGTCATCTCTTTTATGCTCGTATAAATGATTTACAATGATTTATTCCTATTGATATTTCATTAAATATGGTTTCAAAATGTTATACCAATTTTCGCAAATTATTTTTGAAAACGAAAGTCTTTTATATAATAAAATAAAAAAATTTTGGTTGTCCCCGTTGACCGAGAGTATGAGAGAGCTCTCTGTAAACCTTTGTCGGTCGACAAAGCGGCCGACCGAGGATTTTTTAGTAGTCTATGTATCGTTCTTTCGGTTGACCGCCCAGTCAACCGATAGTACTGTAAAATTTACAGTTACTGAGATCGGTCGACCGCCTGAATGATCGAGCCTCGTGAACAGACTATATTAACTGCTCTTCAAAACCTATATTCCCAATTTTCTCATATTCTCTCCAACTTGCTGCCAAGCTCTCTCCTCCCTCATCATAAAAATTCTCAAATTCGGCCATTTGATCTCAATATTTCTCAAATATTTCCAGGGATTTTCATGTTGTGGAGGAATTAACTATCTATTTATGGTAAAATTTCTACATCTCACTCTCTTTTCAAGTTCTTTCAATTTCCTTGGACCAAGCTTCTATATTTCTTCAATTTTCTTTGATTAATCATATCTTCTATGAGACCTAGATCTGATAGACATGAAAGTCTAAAAAATCTGACCCTAAAGGTAAACCATCCAAACAAACTTTGATCCTTTGTTTCTAAGAATGCTAGATATTTGCACTCCATTCTTGGCAAGCAGCAAGTCATCTCAGGTAGATCTGTGGTGCGAAATTATCTCAATCTTAAGATACCTGAATCCACAGGGCAAATTCTCTAAAAAATTTTATATACATAAAGAATAAGTTTACCCCAACCTTGTTGCTATCTTCTATTCAAACTTGTCTTTTAAGGATAATGTGATCCTGTCTAGAGTTTGGAATCATGACATTAAAATTCCCTTAAAAGTTTTCACTAGAATGTTTCATTTATCGTGTGAAGGCGCCGATATCTTCCACTTTGACTTAGAAGATTTTGACTATCCCGAGGATGAGTCTCCTTTTACTGCTGTCAAATTACTTCACAACGATGATAATCCTGTGTTGGTGAAGAACGAGAAGGTAAAATATTATATTCTCACCGCCCAAATTCTAGTCAAGATCATTTTCTACAAACTTCCACCAAAATCGAGTGAGATAGTCATTTTAGGAGTTGTGCTCCTCTTCTAATTTATTACCTTTTTTGAGGCATCAGAGTCAACATCCCTAATCTCATTATTGAATTTCATGCTTTCAAAACATCTTTTGATCCCGAATAGGAATCTCCCCTACGGGATGATGATTACTCATCTTTTCAAGTATCTTAAAATTGATGTTTCCACCGAGACTATCTTTGCTCCCTCTATTGATATTGATCGCGCACTCCTTAAAAGGATGCAAGCAGGAGCTCATGCCCATGTTCCCCTAGCACCTCCTCCTCCTCAATTGGCCTTAGGTTCATCTTCCTCTGCTGACTCGTTAACTGCCATGCAGGACAAGATGAACTCACTCGAGCTTAGTTTCTCCTCTTCCTACGAAAGGATTCTTGCAAATCAAGAAGAATTTCGTAATGATATCTCATATGTTTTCTCAGCTATCTGGTATCTCCAGCAATGCAATAACGTCTCTTGCTCCAAGAACGAGTGGCCTCTTCCCTTACGTCAGGGATATTGCCAGCCTCTTCCATCTACTGGCCCTCCGTTCAACCCTTGAATTGCACCCTTAAAGTCGACAGATATTTATCCTTTGGTCACTGATCCGCCAGACGATCCTCTCTTCGCCCCTGACCCAGACTTCATCGGAGATCATGAGTGATCCCACTTTTTGATGTTTGACGAAAAGGGAGTTATATTGGAGTTTTGAAGGCCTTGGGAGATCATCTTGGGAGATCTTTGTGTTTATGTTTATCTTTTTATGTATTTTTAGTTTGTTTCAAAAACAATGAACAATGGCTTGTAGAAGTTTGATATGACTTAGTTCTCTTATACTTTGATATGATTTAGTTTTCTTATACTTGGATATGAATTTGTGTGGATTTATGATATGATATTTTGTGTGGATTTATGATAAGAGTTATCTTTCCTTTAGTTTTTGTAAGCATAGCTTCCTATGTGATCACATTCTATATCACGCTTACATATTTTGGTTATGCTTACATGTTTTTGGTGGTTGGTGGAATGAATGGATGGAAGCCCGTTTATACATATTATTCTTACATTGCTCATCACTTATATGTATCTTAGAGCATTAATTGTCATATAATTATATATTGTAATTGGATTACATGAAAATATTTATATGCATAGTTTTAGGGGGAGCTTTATAAGAAGTTCTCACATCTATTATTTTTGATAACTCTATGAGTTTTATCATCATTAAAAAAGGGGAGATTGTTGACCCAATGATCCATCTCTCTAGTTTTAATGATGATTAACTCATATAGTTATTATACTAATGATCTTTAAAGTGTTTAAGTTACAGATTATCAAGATCATGGTATCCGTGTTTATCTTCAACCAAAAAACTCAAAGTCAAGCTTTTGAAACTTACTCAAGGTTGATTCAAGAGCTCAAGCGCAAGGAACACACTATATACTCAAATAGGAGTCAAGCTCGAAGAATTAAGCTTTAGATGCGTTGAAACATCTCAAGTTAAGTTTCTATATGTGTAAGATTTATTTTTTGTCAAAATCTTGTTTAGAGATCGGAAGGCTCAATGCACACACACAAAATTGATTTTAAGATTTATTCCAAAACAACAAAAGAGTTTTTGTTTTGAATTTCATTTGTACAAAAATGTTTTGATAAAACCAATTTTCAAAGGATTTATTTTAAAGGATTTTGGTATTGAAAAAATGAGACTTCAAGAGTTTATATGTCATGTTGCTCCTTGATCACTTTGTCAAAGAATTTATATAAACTTAATTTGGTAATATTTATCAAGTATAGTTAAATGTATTTTCAAAATAAAATACAAGATTTTTGGAGTTTTGGTTAGTTCGATTGATCGACCGGTCGACCGCCTGCAGAGCTAGTTATTTTTTGCTCTGCCAGCTGACCATCCGGTCGACCGGATGTGCACAGGCTTGTGCAAGTATCAAGCTGTGCATGTCGATCGACCAACCGGTCGATCACAGAATAGTAACGCTATCTGTTTGTGTTCAGATCGGCCGACCAACTGAGTAACAGGAGCTCTCTGTTTGAGCTTAGTCGATCGAGCAGTCGACTGATGTCCACAACAACTATTTTTCTAGCCGTTGGCTGGTAGACCGATAGAGTGATTAATCCCGTGTTTTGCTCAAACGGTATATTTGGATTTGGAGTTTGCTGGTTAATCTCCAAACAGTTATTTTAGATTTTGTAGTATATTTTGGTCCTCTATAAATAGAGGTACTGTAGAAAATCTTATCAACCAATGTTAAATACTTCACGAACATTTTCTTAGTTGTTTTGAAAAAATCTTAAATGAAAATAGTTTTTCAAGTTTAGAGCTACCATTCCAAATATCTTCTCTTTTGCTTTGAGCTGCACTTCAAATTTTTTACAAGCTTTCTCACCTACATAATTTAGAGCTTCCATTCTCTATTTCAAGGTTATAGGATTATGTTGTTGAGCATTTGTGGTCTTGAAGAGATCACCATTTTTTGTATTGTTGAAGGTTGTTGAGGTTGCGAACTCGATAGAGCTTACGGGCTCGAGTGGTTGTTCTGAATCTTGCGGGATCGGACATTGCTTGTAAGAGAGTCAAGTCTAGTAAAAATTCTTCATTGTGGTGAAAGCGGGGACGTAGAGCAAGTGACTCGAATCTCGAAATATATCTTAGTGCTTGCGTTTGGATTTTCTCTCAACTTTACTCTCTTTACTTGCTTGTGCTAATACTTGCTTATTGCTTTACATGTGTGTTAACTAGTTCTTTTAATTCTGCATTGTTTGCCATAATTTGTCATTAGTGTTAACTATCACCTATTCACCCCTCTAGGTGATTTCAATTAATACTAAGCAGGGCCTATATATCATATCACTATTCTTTGAAACATTACTCCAAATGGATTGCTTAGTTTTAAGCTTGTGTGTGTGTGTGACCATATCCAACTAGCTCTCTTAGTTTGGCGTTCTATTATATATTATTTTAAGTTAAAGACATGATCTTTCTTAGTGTTGGATTTTTCTTGGTCCAAGCATATTATCTACTAAGTCAAAAACCAATCTTTATAGATCTTCATAGTAAATTACTAACATAAATCAATTATACATCAGCTATATAGTCTTGAGCAAGATGGATAACATGCTAGAATGAAAACCCTAGATCAAGCTTATGATCAACACTAGCATTCATCTATAGTAATCAAGTAAACAACAAAAAAAATAATATTTTAACAATGCGTGGAGATCATTACGCTCTTGAAATGAGATCTCGAACTTCTCCTGCAACGAAGACACTCTCTTTGCCCTTGAAATCTTTCTTTACTAGCTCGTTGCTGTCACGATCCATCGACTCCCGTGATATTAGAAGAAACATCTTATGAATGATTTTGCACTAGATTTCCTCACTGGCAATTTACTTTCTTTAAAAACTATGCAATAAGACCTTACAGATCTCTATCTCTTCCTGATCTTCTTCTAAAGATGAAGAGCACTTCTCTCTAAAGAGAAGTATCACACAGAGAAATTCTCTTATTTTCTTCTTACAAATTTGTGGAGGAAGTATTATAAAAGCATTGACAAGAATTAATCACATGACGACTCTTTTTGACTACAGAAGAGTTTATATAGACTTGTAAGACCCTAATTGTGATAGGAATAGAAGATAGACACATCACATTTATTAGATTATTCATAACTTAAGCTGAGTCAATCACACCTATTCATCCAATCCAATCCTAATTAGATCTCTTATCCAACCAGCTAGGAAACCCTAATTAGATGAGGAATCAAAGAGAGAGAAAGATTGGAGAGAGAACACATGAGAGAGAGAGAGAGGACTCAGATCTGCACACACATATTTGGGTGCGCAGTCCAAGTTCCTTTCAGGCTCAGGTACGAGTCAGGTCGGGTCAGATTCTTGTCTGAGCGAGTCTAACCCGATAACGACTTACTTAGAAATAAGTTGTTTCTTTAACTCCAACTAAAATTGTCAGCAAAAAAAAATAGAATCCATATTATTCAGAGTCTCCTGAGATGTATCTTACCACAAGAAAATATCCAATATCTTTAAGGGTATCACGTAGGTCGAGTGTTGAGATACCATAAACATAAACACATCATCTCTGATACATCAGCACCATGTTATTTTCCTCAGTCTCTCTCTCTCTCTCTCTCTCTCTCTCTCTCCCCCCCCCCCCCCCCCCCCCCTCTTTCCGAAAAATGGTTGTTGTGTGAATTGCATAGCGTGAATGTCAGGTTTGGACCAATGAGACTTGTGGATAATGTACAAAAAAGAAAGAAGAAATTAGAGAATTGTGGACTTTGTGAAAAATAAATGAATGAATTATGTGAAGACTTTTTTTTTTCTTCTCTTAGTGTGTTTCTCAGGGGCAAAGAAATATGATTAAAGACGATAATAATTGGGGTTTTTGATTCTCTATTTTAAGAAAAAAAAATTGAAAGGTATATTTCCTTTAAAGAAAGACCATAAATACAGTTTAGAACTTGGCATGCTTTTTATTTTATTTTTTTTAACTAATCGACTTGGCACTCTTAGTATCCATCCTCACCACTTCAACTCTCGTCTTACCACTGAATCAGACCTCAGAAGTGAAAATATACCAATTAGAAATTGCTCACATGGGCCAGCCCGCAAGCCCGTTGTCATTTGGAATTAGTTGCGGGCAAGAAGTAGCCCAACGACCAAATTAGTAACATTCACTTTAGTTTATTGTCCATGTAAAGCAAATCTTGACGCTAACTAATCCCTCTTAGGCCCAAGTGTAGTCTTTTGTGAAGGACCAAACCTATTACTAGGCAAGTGAGGCAACCACCTAGGGCCTCACTTAATGGAGGGGCCTCAATTTATGCATATGATGCCATGTTTCTAAAAGGAAAATGTATAAATTTTATCTAGTTTGCTCCTCTAAACAATTCTCAATATGACATAGTGGTTTGGTTGCTCGTGCTTAGCTTTGATGTTTCAAATTCAATCCTCAAGGGGGGCAGGTAGGAAAATTATTCTTTTTTCCTTTTTAAATCATTTGTGGGTCCATCTCTTGAAGATGAAAAGAAACAGGAGCTCTCTTTTTTTCGAGTTGAATACCCTGAAGATGAAAAGGCTCAACAGAAGTATTTATTTCTCTCTCTCAATTTTGATCATCAGTCCTCTCTCTCTTTCTCTTCCTCTCTCTTCCTTTCATCCCTTCACGTACGCAGAGCTCCAATCAGTTCAGCTTCACCCCTCTTAATTCACAACTAAGAACAAAAAAGCTAATAGAAGTTTTCATCCATTGATACAATCACCTCCTCTTGCTTCGTTTTCTTACATTTTTTTTTCTATTTTTTAATTTATTTTTTTAAATTTAGATGTTTTCAATGAAAAGAGATTGACCCAATTCATGATATACATGTTTTGTTGTTCTTGATAAAAAACTGAGAGCTCACATTGATAAATTTTTAAGTCTGCCTGTTCATAAAAGCCTGTGCATAATCTATGACGGGCCTGTTTGGTTATCGTAATTGGTCGTAATTCGTAAGTCGTAATTGGTAAAGTCTTTTACAGTTGTAAATGAATTACATGCATGTAAGTTTTACGGTGTTTAGTTGGTAATATAAAGTTATAAGTGGGAAAGTATATTGTATTTTACGGTATTTGGTTGTGGTAATGTGTGAGTCATAAGTGAAAAAGTTGACCACAAAATTAACTATTTGGTAATGTAAAAAGTTTTAATATTGCAAATAAATATTAAAAATGTTAAATATTAAAAATTTAATATTAATATAAAAAATAATACAAATTTACATCACCAAAAAATTAACTGTAACTGGGCTGTAAGTGAGTGGTAATTGGGTTGCAAGTGAGTGGCAATTGAGTTGCGTAATTCTTTTACGAATTACGGTCCAAACAAACGCCGTAGTTGTAACTGGGTTGTAAGTCATTTACGAATTACGGCCTTTTACGTGAAACAAACAGCCCCGACGTTGTATTGTCGGTGCTAAGTCCGCACTAAAGATGAGAGTTTGAATAACAAATTTTAAGAAGAAAAAGAAAATGTATAATATAAATCAATTTTTACGTAATATAATAAAATTCTTAGTAAGTATTTTTAAAATTTTGCCTCTCACCTTGCCTTGATACGTGCCTTGATACGGCCTTCCTCCTGGGACCGTACAGGTAGAAGGTCAAAAATAATCAGTGGGCTCAACTTAACATCTCAATTTGGTAGACATGGATTGGGCCCACAAGTTCTAAGGAGTAAATAGTGCTAACATCGTTAACAGGCTTAGAGATGAAATATATTTGATTTTTATTTTTTTTATGATAATTAAAAGAAATAAAAATAAAAATAAAAATATAAAGAAGAGGAAGTAGAAGATTGAGATGATTAACCATGGCTTGGTGCTCTAATGGGCAACTCTACCTGGGCTTTGTAATGGGCTGAAATATTTATTTTATGGAAGCCGAACAGGCTAACCTTTTAGGGCCTTCCAGAGAGAACATTTCCTCACGTATTTTCTATGTTATCTTCCTTTTCTCTTTTGTTTTAATAGAAGGACTATGGGATGTGGCCGGAAACCTTTCTTTTTGTTTCCAAGGCAAAAAAAATCGGATATTTGAGAAAATGCAACTCTTTCACTTGCTTCACTGTAGCTATAATAAAAAAAAATTAGAGATCTGATGAATTCAGAGGTTTCGCGGGCGATTTTTGCAGGTCTGATCATGTTGGCAAATTGTAAGAGTCCGTATCATGATGAATATTTTTCACACCGAACGAAACAAACGAAAAAATAAAAGAAAGAAAAAAAAAAACTGATGTAGAGGGATTGTGTCAGACGTCACAGCTGAAATTCAAGACTTTTTTTGACAAATAAACAGGTCTTTAGTGAAAACCCAGACGAGGAATGCACTAGTTCTATATTCTTAGCCAACAAAGATGAATGATACAAGTTTTTCATACAGAGTAGAATCTGTATTTGCACCGATATTAATCATATTTGATTCTTTGCCTTTCGAATCCCTAAATTTTGTATGTGTTCTTTCTTCTTTTTGCTTGATATATTGTTAACATGTAGGCTTTTTTTTATTAGTTTTTAATATGTACTTTAGAAATCATAACATTTTTTTAATGAATTTAGTTATAAACTATTGTTACTGATTTTATAAATTTTATGTCCATAAAAAATAATGATAAGTTATTTATTTAGTACATCTTCTTTTTATTAGAGAGAATTTATCAGGATATTATTGAATATATGTGCAACTTAAATTTTAATTTATTGTCAATTTATCATATTTTTGCATTTTTTTAAATATACACTTAGTTCTAAAATTAGGTTCCTTTATATTTTGACGAACGAAGAAAGGAAATAGGAGACTAAAAAGAAGTCCTGTTACAAGTTCCTAATTCCCAGTATGTTAACTTAATTCCTTCTGTTATTTCTTTTCATGAGTTGATATATTTTTTTTAATATTTTCTGGAGTTATAACAAACTCTTAAATCACGTTTGAAATTAGGAATACTATTACTCGTCTAAAGAGGGTATATTTTCTTTTTTAGCATGTGCACTTCTAAAATTAATATGATTTCTTAAGTGTGGATAATAATTTTTAAGAAACATATTGCTAAAGATTTAGAATATGCTTACGTTTGTTGTTATCTTATTTTTTATTAATAGGAAATTCTGACTGATAAGTAGGATAATTTTGTGGCCAAACTTCTAAGAAGCAAGAGAAAAATAAAGTTGAAGCAGAGACTTCTCAAAAGAGAGTAAGAAAAGAGATAAATGCTTGGAATACTCCTGCAGGTCCAGGATTGAGAATTTGAATGACTGACTATGATTCAAGCGTTTAGGAAGAAGTACGATGGAGTTTACAAGCGATTTAATCCTGTGGTTAAAGGAATTTCGTAGCTGGTAGTGTTATAAAAGATGCGCCATCCGGCGGTGCAATGTCAAAATCAGAATTGCTGAGAATAATCACAAAAGTAAGAATAAAAAATAAAAGTAGAAAACATAAGATTTGACGAGGTTCCACAAATTACCCACGTATTCGAGACAGAAGAGAGAGAGAGAGATTTTTATTGATCAAATCACTAAAACATGCTACAAACAGAGTACATAAACTATCGACATATAGCTCTAGAGAAATCCAATAGAAGGAAACTCAATCAGATCAAAAATCATACTCAAAACAGAAACTCGAATTACACTCAAACTGCCAAATACGACTCACTGTCTGTGAAGTCTCTAAAATGCTCTTGATAGTTGTCAAGCGTATTCGAATTGCTTCTCTCGCTCGGAGTGAGAACCACCTTTGGACTGCTTCTCTGAACTGATACTCTGAACTGCCTTGTTTTCAACTCTGGAGTAATACCGAGGTACATCTCGGAGCGGCTTCAAGATGCCTCTCCGATAGTGAAACTCCGATCTCCCCCAAACGCTCATACCCGGAGTTCTTCACCCTTGTTCCGGGATCTGTAGAGAAGACTTCTCAAAATAATTTTATTTCGGAGACTATGCCCCCGAGCCCTAGGGAGGGGGGATTCCCGCCCTCTTTCAACCCCCACGATGACCTGATCCATGTAATGACTCTGCTAAGGGTGACAAATCGTCCTCATGTGCACTACCCGGGTCCTACGACGGATGTGTGTCTGTCTAGAAAGGCTGATGAGCCGATCTTCTGCAACATCTATAGGCCATCTTCAAACACCAAATTGATTGAGTTAAAACTCCATCTTTCAGATCTACTCCCCACGTTACATACTCATGTCCGGAAGCACAATAGTTTGCATAATGAAGCGCAAAGGTCCCGTGAAGATTTATTAAAGGAAAAGTAGCATATTCTTTCTTTCTAACTACATATATGGATCGTGATCGAAGTGATTATCGAGTCCAATGAAATGACTCGGTGGATTGTGTCTGATTTCTTCAACAACGGGCGTGTTTGGATGTAAGGAATCCGAGTGAAGTGAGGAAGTGGGAAGTATAATTGCTCATTTCCCTATCTATCCAAACACCGGAAAAGGAAATAAGAAAACCCCCTTTTCCCTTTTTCATCTCTCTTTTACACAACCATTTTCTCACTTCCAGAGTGCTACAGTTAATTTTGTGGTCATGTAAATCTCATTTATAATAAGTTATAGCATAAAACAGTTAATTTTGTGGTCATGTAAATCTCACTTGCATTCTAATTACAATCTATTTTTTATTTTTCTTAATTAATTTTTATTTTAATATTATTTTGCGGTCAACTTTGTGGTCAAATTTTCCATTTCCACTTTTCATTACCATCCAAACACCGGAAACGACAAAACATTTTCCAAACCACACTTCCCAACAACCATCCAAACACCAGAAAACTTACTACTCATTTCCCTTTTTCCTAAAGGAAATAAATCTTACTTCCTACTTCCTCACTTCACACCAATTCCTTAAATCCAAACAGACCCAACAAGGATGATCTTTTCATGATCATAATATGAATCTAAAGAATCAAACAATCAAGGTAATTTTTCAGAGCTCCTTAAATTTCTTGGAAATTATGATAAAGAGATTGATGATACAGTGTTAAGAAATGCTCCTGAGAATAATAGAATGACTTCTCCTGAAATTCAAAAAGACATAGCTAATGTGGTTGCAGAACAACAAAAGCCGTTGTCGAGGACCTTGGAGATTCATTATTTGCTATTTTAGTTGATGATTCTCAAGATGTCTCTGTTAGACTTATTAGTTTTAAAGTCTAATTTATTTTGGGCCTAATCAAGTCAATTGGATATTTGCACCCGCCCACTTAACCTATGTTGTTTGACCCAATAAAGAATTGATCAAACCTAAATGGTTTGGGTCTAGACACGTTTTCAATTACACTTAGCCATGAGTGTATTTAAATTAGAATGTGGGACTCATCTATACGTGTGGAACTCGTGTTATAAATCAAGGGCCTAGATCTATGATGAGTTGAACTAGGTTTTCTTGATGCTATATATATCATGAGTAGGGTTCCCTCTCCACCAACAAGAATAATCATCTCTCTCTTAGAGGCCTCTCATCTCCTCTAAGAATAAAGAAGAGAACTTGGTGGCTGGAGAGAAGAATCCTCTCTCTCACTCCGGCGTCCTCGAGATCGTGCAACCTTCGGCATTCTCTTCGTAATGGAATCAGGTATGCCTAAAACCCTCCTTCCCTTTGATCATGATAAAGAGGCTTACAGTATATGTGTAGATCTTGTATGGAATAAATTTTAGATCTAACAATTGGTATCAGAGCCTCCTCTTTATCAGATCATCGGGATATAAAGTAATAATTTTTGGTCTCGATTTATGAAAATTATGAATCTCTGTATTTAATTCAATAAAGATTATTTTTTGTGTCTCAAGTAATTGAATTAAATTGGAGATGGTTAAATTAAATTCATGTATATATATATATTTTTTTATGGTTTATATCTGTGTGTTATTATTATTTTTGATTCTTAAAAAAAAAAAAAAAAAAAAGAAGGCCGTGGCCTATCTGCATGCAGGCGCTCAAGCGCCTGCATGCAGTGAAAGAAGAACCAATAATAATAAAAAAAAAAAAGGGTACATGAATGCACTTGCAGCATTGTGGGCAGGCAACAGCCGCCGGCCACCATGAGCCGGCGGCTGCAAGGATAATAATAAAAAAAAAAAGGTTAATTATTTAGGGTTTCCTTAATTTGGGATTATGAGATTAATTAGGATTCAAAAATTTAGAGATTGAATTTTACTCTAATAAGGAAACTTACTCCTAATTAATCTCATATTAATTTTCAATTGGGATTGTTGAGATTGATTTGGGTATTATGATTGAGATATAATTCTAGTCTATTAAGGATATTTTGGGATAGAATTCTACTCAAATAAAGAAACCTAATCCCAATCAATCTCACATAAAGCTAATTGGGTTTTTATTCAGTTTATTTAAACCCAGCCCAATAAGAAAGGAAACCAATAACTTAACCATTGCGGGTCGGGTCTGATTCAGACCCGATAAGCACTGCAGACCCGTTTTGCCAATAGAAACTTCAATTAGCCGTTACGGGCTCATACGACCTCTGTTTTGGGCATGTAATAGCCGTTTCGAAGCTCTTGACGAGCACTACAGTATTACAGGCATTAAACATGACAAAACAGTAGTTAATTGACATAAAGAAGGCATTGAAGTGTTTGTTTATCATGGTTATGTGTACCCTTACATGCTTCCGCTTTATCATCAATATTATATTGCTTATATTGTCTAGCATAATGAATATTGATGTATACTACAGTTAATAACACACAGATAAAGATATATACATGTTCAAGCTAAAGAATTTATAAAAGAGCTTATTTAATTGCGTATGTAGTTCATGCGGACAATAGCCGGCCCAAAGGAAGACTATTGTTTGGCCGAATTATGTACGGCGTCGGATACTTGATGTGGGTAATGCAAGTGGGAGAACCTTGATGTGTGGTAATCGGCCCAAAGGAAGGTTATCACACTATTGGCCCATATTGCATTACCCTCATCAACTAGTCCGATGGCGGAACAAGAATACAGATGCATAAATTTGTGTGGCCCATGCGTGTGGCAATCGGCCCAAAGGAAGGTTGTCATTATGGCCGGGTCATTACATATATTATATGGCCAATATAGATTACTTAAACTTTAGGACCAATCCTATAAAGTGACAGTCGGCCCAAAGGAAGGCTGTTCTCTTACATAGGACCTAGACTTTAGGATATCTATATTGGGCCAGTACAGTGTTGGCATATAGAGACACAACTTGTTCTGAAAGTTTAACCGGCAGCTCTATCGGTTAGACTGGTTGCATTTTCTAAAATTCATTTTTTTTTTATGGCTATTACAGTAGAATTTTATTAAATGCAATGTTTATGTTAAACTGATGAGAAATTGTACACTTATGTAGTTTAAATTGAATGGTACAAACTTTAAGAAGTGGTAAGACCACGTAAATGATCGTTCTTGAATTCATGCACCTAGAGTGCACCTTAAAGATTGATGGATCTCTACTATCACTAATAAAAGTTCAATAAAGAAAAGGTCAATTATGGTAAGTGGGAGAGATCTTACAAGATGTGTCTAATGGTCATAAAGTACACTATTCCTATAACTATTAGGAGTGCTATGCCCGATAAAGTCAGTGCTCACTTAGCATCCAGGGTAAACTTCTAATAAGAAAAGGAAAGTGAAACTAAAGGGAGGAACATAAACACCACTACAGTGGCTGATCCTAAGTGGCAAAAGTGCAGAAAAAGTAGCCTAAGGCCATTGCATACTTCTTCTGTAAGAAAGTAAGCCACCTTAAGTAGGAATGCATAAAGTATCAGAAATGGCTATTTAGCGGGTATATCTCATATTTATGTTTGTTCTGAAATTAATTTAGCTTTAGTGCCACTTGATATAAGGTTGATAAATAATTCACATAAGCGATTCAATGCGGAACTTCCAAACCCAAAGGAGGCCCAGCCCAGCTGAGCGATACATATACATGGGTGATGGAAATAAAGTTGCAATTAAAGTTGTTGGAGTTTGTAGGCTTAAATTAGATTCTGGTTTTTTGTTTTAGATTTGGATGAGACTTTATATGTTCCGTCCTTTTAGGCGGAATCATATTTCAATTTCATTTGTTAGACAGATCTAGTTTTACTGTCACTCTTGATAATGAAATGCTTAGTCTACTTTCCAAACCTAAAGTTGTTGGTACTAGAATTCTGATTGATGGCTATATAAATTGAAACTTCATGCTTTATATACTGAGTCTCTATATGTGAATGACATAGGCACTAAGCGAAAATTAATTAAAGAAACATTAGAAAGTTTGGTACTAGACGAAGTTCAGATGTCTTAATTTGGTGTATACAGACATTTGTGGTCCATTCCCTACAGCTTCTTGGAATGGTCATGAATATTTCATCACTTTTACAGACAATTACTCTCGTTATAGGTACCTACACTTGTTCCATGAGAAATCCCAATCATTGGACATGTTTAAAGCCGTTAGATCTGATCATGGTGGTGAGTACTATGACAGATATGACGAATCAGGTAAATGTCCAGAATCATTTGTCAATTTCTGAAAGAGTGGTATTATCGCTTAGTACACCATATCAGGGACACCTCGTCAAAATGGTATTGCTGAGAGATAAAATCACACATTAAAGGATATGGTTGGGAGTATGACAGCTCACACTACTCTACCAAAGTCATTATATAGTGAAGCCTTAAAAATGATTGTCACCTCCTTAATAGAGTACCTATCAAAACACTAACTAAAACCCTATATGAGTTATGGACTGAGAAATCTCTCAGTATTAGGCATCTACATGTTTGGGGTTGTCCAGCGGAAGCTCGGCCATATATACCATATGAGAAGAAGTTGGACTCAAGGATAGTTAGCTGTTTATTCGTAGGGTATTCTGAGAGGTATAAAGGCTTTAGTTTTATTGTCCCTCCACTAAGAACATAAAGACGGATTGCTAAATTTTTTTGAGAATATTCAGAACAGTGGGAGTCAACTACATAAAGATTTCATATTTAAGGAAGAACATATTGTTATACCCATGACAAATTGTTCCAAATGATAAAGTAGTTGTTCCACTTCAAGATGAAAATACAGTTGCATCCTTACAAGATACATATACAGTTCATCATGAAATAGATCATGCTGGTGAGGTAGAAATTGAAAATTCTCAATCACAAGTCCCTTAGGAGATCAACTAGGGAGAGGAGATCAGTCATTGCAAATGACTATATTGTTTATCTCCAATAGCATGAGTTTGACATAAGGCTAGAGGATGACCCCGCATCCTTAAATGAAGCCAAACTCAACATTCACTCCAGTAAGTGGTCAAATGCCATGAAAGATGAGTTAAAATCCATAAAGGACAATGATGTTTGGGATTTAGTAGAGTTGCCTGAAGGAAAGAAACCGATTGGTTGTAAATGAGTATTCAAAACCAAGCGGGATTCGAAAGGTAATGTCAAAAGGTATAAGGCACATCTTGTTACAAAGGGATTCACTCAAAGAAAGGGCATTGATTATAAGGAGACTTTCTCCCTAGTTTTCATGAAGCATTTTTTTAAGATTATTATGACACTGGTGGTTCACTTTGACCTGAAGTTATACCAAATGAATGTTAAGATTGCCTTTCTTAATGGTAGCATTGAGAAGGAAATCTGTATGGTGCAACCAGAAAGTTTTTAAAGTGAAGGTTTCATAATATTTGGTTTGCAAATAAAGAAATCCATTTATGGTTTAAAGCAAGCATCCCGTCAATAGTATTTGAAATTTGATCAAGTAATATCCGACTTTGATTTTAAGGAAAATATAGCTGATCAATGCATTTACCATAAATTTAAAGAGAGTAGACTTATATATTTCTTGTGCTATATGTGGATGACATTCTACTAGCAAGTAACGATATGGTTCTTTTACTTGACACTAAGAGTCTTCTCTCAAAGAACTTTGAGATGAAAGATCTTGGAAAAGCTTCTTTTGTGATAGGCATCTAGATTCAATGTGACAGGACACGTGGAATATTAGGTTTATCACAAAAGGCCTGTATCGATAAGGTGCTAGATAGATATGGCATGAAGAATTGCTCTAAGGGAGATAAGTTAAGTTTACTCTAATGTCCCAAGAACGATCTAAGGAAAGAGCAAATGAAAGACATTCCATATGCATTGGCGGTTGGATGTCTGATATGTGCTCAAGTTTGTACCCATCCAGACATAGCATATACCGTTGAGAAACTTGACAGAAACTTGATCAATCATGGGATTGATCTCTGAAAGACTGTCAAGAAGGTAATGCGATATTAATAGAAGACTACATGAAATCTGATCAGTTGTAGCTGATTGGATACACAGATTCAGATTATGCTGTATGTATCGACAATAGGAAGTCCACTTCATGTTACATTTTCCTTATTGCAGGAAGATGGTGGATTTAGTCGAGAGGCCATTACAGCTACACTGTGACAATAAGAGCTATAAAGCTCTACTGCAATAGTGACAAGTGTTCAGTAAAGTCGAAGCATATCGACATCAAGTTTCTTGTCATCAATGATAAAGTTCAGAATCATATTTTGTCTGTTTGATAGTGATGACACTATTCTTAACATTACAGATCCACTCATTAAAGGACTTTCACCTAAAGTATTCTTAGAGCATATTGCTCATATGGGGATGACTAGTCATTATGATATCCTGATTTTGTGGGAGTGGATAATTTTATGTAACAGATATTATTTCTAAGTGCACTTTATGGATATTTGTTGATTCTGATAAATAAATTTATAACTGCTTTTTCTAAAGTTTACTTTTGCGCATTTGAGTTTGTTGAATTAGCAGTTAGACTCGTTGGAGTCATAAAGTGAGACTCGTTGGAGTCATAAGGCTAGACTCATTGGAGTCATAAAGTGGAAGCCAGTTGGAATTGTACCTTATTTGATCAGAGGACATTTCCATGCCACACGTCCACATTTGATCTATGTCGTTAGGGGTTCTGAAACTTGTGATGTGGAAGGTCCTACCTCGATTATACAGAAGGTAACGATCGCCATGTTCGGTGGCAGGACTCTTAATGGACCAGATTGTTTTGAAACGTGGTTTGTCGGCGGTTAAAGTTTTTTTTTGACGTCATAAAGTTATGCATAATATCTATTCAGTATGACTTGCTTGGCCCAAGTGGGAGATTGTTAGACTTATTAGTTTTAAAGTCTAATTTATTTTGGGCCTAATCAAGTCAATTGGATATTTGCACCCGCCCACTTAACCTATGTTGTTTGACCCAATAAAGAATTGATCAAACCTAAATGGTTTGGGTCTAGACACGTTTTCAATTACACTTAGCCATGAGTGTATTTAAATTAGAATGTGGGACTCATCTATACGTGTGGAACTCGTGTTATAAATCAAGGGCCTAGATCTATGATGAGTTGAACTAGGTTTTCTTGATGCTATATATATCATGAGTAGGGTTCCCTCTCCACCAACAAGAATAATCATCTCTCTCTTAGAGGCCTCTCATCTCCTC
Organism: Agave tequilana; assembly: GCA_038442645.1. Classification (NCBI taxonomy): domain Eukaryota; kingdom Viridiplantae; phylum Streptophyta; class Magnoliopsida; order Asparagales; family Asparagaceae; genus Agave; species Agave tequilana. The sequence goes on from JAVJIF010034470.1 coordinate 144,006, forward strand.
TAAGAATAAAGAAGAGAACTTGGTGGCTGGAGAGAAGAATCCTCTCTCTCAACTCCGGCGTCCTCGAGATCGTGCAACCTTCGGCATCCTCTTCGTAATGGAATCAGGTATGCCTAAAACCCTCCTTCCCTTTGATCATGATAAAGAGGCTTACAGTATATGTGTAGATCTTGTATGGAATAAATTTTAGATCTAACAGTCTCTACAAAAGAACAGTTGGCCCTTGCAACCGACGTTGCCGTGTAGTTGAGCGCTTCTTGGGCATTGTTCATGTTGCGGTTACCACAACTCAAAACATTCAAGGGAGCAATGGAGTCATTGTTATCTAAGCATGAGCTGAGTTTGGCTTAGAGTTTGTGGACAAGGATACGACTGAGTAATTTGCCAGGGGGATTGAATGGGCTCAAAAGTCTTATTTTAAGTGAGAATCCATCTTCATATTATGTGCATTGTTTTACACGTCAACTCCAGCTAACTCTTGTAGCAGTTGCAAAAAATCAGCTTTAAATTGGAGTGTTCTTCACTTTACTTTCTAATATATTCAATGTTGTCTGGACATCTGTAAGCGTCGTGACAGTGTTCAAGAACATTAATTTAGAAATTTAACATGTATAGGCTCACATATGTGAATTAATGTGTATGACTTTCTTAAAGAATAGTCCAAATTAATTGTGATCTAATTAAGTAAATAATTGGACTAAAGAGTATTAAATTGTCATGAATTTAATGTGTAGAGATAATTATGCAATTTCTAATTTGTTGAAGGGTTAAATTGAAAAAAGAGATAACCCTTGTTATTATCCCAAAAAACATATCATCTTCTTTTCTTTGAGATCCCTTCAAGCAGAGAGAACTCTTTGAGATCCCTTCAAGCATAGAATCTTCTTTTCTTTGAGATCCCTTCAAGCAGAGAGAACTCTTTGAGATCCCTTCAAGCATAGAGAAGCTCTAGAAGGATATGGATCTTTTGGAAGGCTATTCCCATCCTAACAATTAAAGCAATTCAGTCATGAATCAAGGTTCGCTTCTACCTTTGTTCTTCTAATCTTCTCATGTCTTTGAATCTTCAAGGAGGCTAAATCTTTTTTTAGGGTTTGATTTATGATAAAGTTAAGCCCTTTGATCTTGTTTATTTCAAAGATAAACATTATAGATCTAATCTTTTATTGTTTAGTTTAAGATCCAACACATCAAGCCACATAACTTATAAAAGCGGTCATTAACAATGAGATTTCAACTGGCCAAGGGAAAAAAAAATCAGGCACTTAGCCTTAATAGGTCTGATGATACTCGTTGGGCTCACATTATCATTCACTTGTTAATTTGATTCTCATGTTTCCATCCATAATTCACGTGAAAGCTGTTACAGAAGATGGATCAAGCTCAGAGCAAAGGGCTGAAGCAAGAATGTTGTTAGATTCGATGAAAGTTGACACTCAGAATTTCAAATGAATCATCTCAAGGGCTACAGGAGAGAGAACAGGAAATTGTGCATGCAATGAATCTGGGGGATGTTTCAAAACGGCGTCTACAAATGAAGAGAAAGTGGGTGGGATTCTATTTTAACAGATGTCACTTCATTTTGCGAGAAGCATGAAATTGGGATTCCGAACGTGGAGGAGGTGTTTGTTCCCCAAGGTCGATCACTGACGCAAAACTCAAGTGGTTACAAATTTGCATCAGTACTGTGTGGAGCTATTTTATACTGTCATTGACAGGCGCCTCTTTGTGTTTAATAGCTGTTTTTACGGAGGTTACCTCTGAGTTGTTGTGTTGTATATCATGTTTAAATCCTAAAGGTACTTTCTCTGCTTTTAAGAAGTCAGACTTGATCAAGCTTGCTAATTTCTATCTCTCATCAAGTCAGCTGGAAATGCTCGAAGATTTACTCGAGACATACATTATTGATATGCATTCTGATGGTCGATTTTCAGATTGAAATGGAATGGGACAACTTGCTGAAAGAATGGTTGTCACAAAGGACACCTTGCTTATATTGGTGCATTTGTTGAAATTTTATTTCTATTTTCTTTTAAATTAAAACATAAAATAATTAAAATTTAGCACAAATCAAATTAAATGTGTATCAATTACTAAACATGCAACAAAATTAAAACAAAGATTAAGATTGTTGGCTTGGGAGATGTAATCGTGCGACGTACTGCCCTAAAAGATATATGGCCGGACATCTCATCTGGACGTCGAGTTGGCCCCGTCAACTAGCGGTAAAGACTCTACCAGAATCATCAGCACCTGGGCTTGGACACTAACGCCAGGTCTCTGCTCAGTTTCAGAATGGTTGCCCAAAAAATAAAGAAATGAGAAGAAAATTTAATTTAGACTGAAGTCCTTCTTATGAAATGCAGGCCTCAAGAGAAATTTGAGAGAGAAAGAAGAGAAAATGAGAATGTGTATTGAATACTGAGTTAGGATTCTATTTATAGCCTTAGAACCCCCGGTTGTTCTAACAACTCCATCAGAAAATCCGAGCAGTTGAGAGGTATACTCAACTGACTTGGATCCTGAGACTTGGTCTATATTTGACTTGGTCAAAGTAACTGAAATAAAAACTTTTTTATTGATTTTAGTTCAAAAATCTAACAGTCCCCCCCAAAAACTTGAGTTTCATGGAAGACAGAATAAAACAACACGATGTAAATAATCAAAATAAATCAGAAAACATAAAACACGAATAAGGTCAGACAACCTCATACTGTGGATTTGAAGTAAATATCTTGCAGCCTTGAATTTACCCTTAGTGAATTCATCACCAACCCGAGAGACATAATGGACTACGCTTTGAATTAAGCCTTTTAACCAAATATTGATGGAAGATACACATAATAAGTTCTCATCTATTGAGCAAGCGAGTTGAGCGTTAATGGTTATGCTCACAGTAACAGACTCATGTGAGTTTCTAGGGTCAGCCCTGCCCTCCTAACCATGGCCGTCATGATTCCTCTCACGTAGGTAATGAAATCACCTAGAGGGGGGGGGGGGGGGGTGAATAGATGATACTGCTAATCTAGAAACTAAATGCGGAAGCTAAAATAAATTTTGCAACTCACTTAATATAACCAACAAGTGTAGCCGAATTCCCCGTGAAGGGCTCTGGACTAACTCCTCTTGATTCCCCTAGATAAGGTTGAGGTGCTATATGAAGCTCTTGTGGTTAAGTATAAGTGAGGCACACACACAAGCAAGCCAAGCATATAAGGATGAACAATATGAAATAATGCAAGGCACAAATGCAAGCAATAAGATATGAATGAATGAATGATGCTTTGCACAAATAAAAGAGAGAGAGAGTTAGAGAGACAATGGATCAAACGCAAATACAAAGATATGTTTTGCGGTTCGAGCGCCTAGCTCTACGTCCCCCCCTTCACCGAGAAGGATTTCTAATCCACTATACTCCCACCGAGGGAACCTCCACCGAGGAGGATTTGTTACAACACAAGGAGTACCGAACTCCTCTCTCAAACACCGCCTCACAACCGAGGGGTAGGCCCGTAGCCAAACAACCACAAACACCTCTACCGAAGAGGCTCCACCTCTCACTAGAGGGAGCAAACACCACTCCGATCAACCTCTACCAAAGAGGGATACAAAAATACATGGAGGGTTTACAACTTGGAGGCTCAATCAACCTCAAACAATCTCTTTTTTTTTCACAAATAAAGATCCTAATAGATTAGGATAGAAGATAAGGCTCAAGTGTGGAAAACAAAGTGTTTTGATCAAAGAAAAACTCTTGGGAAAAATACCAATGAATATAGAATTTTAGTTCAAGACAAATTCCCAAAAACCTAATTTCTTTGAAATAAACAAAACACTTTAAAACAAATAAGATGAATCTTTTGGCACTTAAAACTCTTTTGAAACTTGTAAAAACACTTCAGAAAAGTAGGATTTTTTGCTCTTAAAAATCTTCTACAAAACCCTAAAGAGATGGGGTATTTATAGCCCAAACAGAAAACTAGCCGTTAGGCTGTCTGTCAGCCTGACAGGCCTGCGGTCGACCGGTCGGTCGACCGCCAACGGTCATAAATATGACCGTTGGGGCTTTCCGGTCGACCGCCCAGATACAGAGAGCAAGGTTCTCTGGTACGGTCGACCGCCCGGTCGACCGTCCCATGTGTCTGCCAGACGTGCACAAGGCTGTGCACGTCGGTCGACCGCTCGGTCGACCGGCCCTTGGTTCGGTCGACCGTGCGATCGACCGACCTGGTCTGTCAGTCACTGTTCTGGGTCAGAAAAACATGTTAAAATATTTCTAATAATTCTTTAAAAACTTCTAAAAATCCCCAAAAATAGTTTTATCATTTTGCATTGATATATAAACAAAAATTTCAACTCAAATATCAAACAATTTGAACTATTTTTGTGTTTTAACATTTTTACCAAAAATCAAAACTTGTATTTTGTCAAATTTGGATTTTTCAATAGGAAATCTGATTTTTCCTAAAACTCATGAATAGGCATATCAAAATAGGTTTGTCTAAGATATGAAGCATGTATGTATATCGAACACATCTAATATACATAAAACCATTTAAACTTGTTTTGATCTAAACTATTCATGAAAACCAAAATCCATAAAACGTGTGTGTTGTGCACTTGAGCATATCAACTATTCTTATCTTTACACATGGATCTAAAATACACTAAACTAAACTATGGATACCTAAGTCTTCTTGACGATCTTCATCTTCAAGTCGACCCGATCCAAAATGCCGTGATCCAACGAGCAAGGCTATGTATGATCTTGATGCTCGGGCCCTGGAATCACCAAGTGAAAGCTTCCAAACTCCTCTTTTGAAGCAATCACCAACTAATATCTTGCTAAATGATCTGAAACTAAAATCACAAGATTATTAGTAAACATAACTACATGAGTTAATCATCATCAAAACTAGAGTGGAAGGCCTCTGGGCCAACAATCTCCCCCTTTTTGATGATGACAAAACTCATGGAGTTATATATGCATGGATTAAAGTTAAGCTTCAAAGTAACTCATGCATAAACAAATGAACAATAAATATGTAATGAATGACAATGCATAATCATGCATAAACAATAAAAGGCTCTAGATACCAATGAAATTTTCAAAAACAAATAAACATGTTCTAGATACCAATTAAAACATCTAGATACCAATTAAACTTAATATATGCAAAAACATAACTATGCATATAAAAAACTTCTCAAATAATTCTCCCCCTTTTTGTCAATCATCAATAAAGGGGTAAAAACCAAAACCAAATCAATAAATTTTTCTCCCCCTTTTTATCTAAAACAAAAAATATCAATATAGGGGTGACAATCAATTAAGATATCAATTGAAAATATGTCAAAGTAGCATCTTGATACCAATTGAAAGTAAACATAGATCAATCAACAAATGGTATATGCGATATACATTCATGAAGAGGAAGATTTGAAGCTTCCCTACATAGATACATTACATGAAGGAGGGATGACAAGCCCTAATTCACATAACGTACACTATGCAATGCATAAGAGGAGATGTGAAGCTCCCCCTACACACGTGTACCACATAAAGAAGAGATGTCAAGCTCCTCAATACAAGATACACTCAACATGAATCTATATGTAGAAGAGATGTTAAGCTCTCCTTGCATATAGGCAATACAAATCAAAACTTTTGTATTTATTTTTAAACAAAATTTTGAGATACCAATTTTAAAACATTCAAATAAACATCTTGTTATCAAAACAGAGTATTTTTCTTTTTAAGTATATGATATCAATTTAAAATTTTTATTTTCTATCATAAAGTAAGGGAGTGGAGATACAAATACCAATTGAAATATGAAAATCGAATTTTCTCCCCCTTTATGAAATACCAACTTAAACAATGCGTAGGCTCAAAATAAGATACCAATTGAAAATTGAATCAATTGAAACAAAGTTGAAATTCAAGCTTTAGCATAAACAAAATTTTGTGCTTAAAGATATAGCGATATAATAAGCACAAATAAAACATATATATGTATGAAAAGTTTAATACCAATCGAAATTGATACTATTGGAATTGAAAACATACATACATACAAACATATATGAGTATACAAGAAAGGTCAAAATTGATACCAATTGAAAGAATCCAATGATACCAATTGAAACAACAATAATATCAAAGTATAACTCATATAACCTATCCTCCCAATCATGTTCAAGTTTAAAATGATTTTCTATATAAAGTGATTGAGGTACAACCTGCACAAAAAATACGAGATTATAGAACTTAAGAAAAGAAATGTGCAAGTGCTCAATTCTTCCGCTATAGCAAGTGGCTATGCGGGTCGTGATCCACAAGGAGGGTTTGCGATGGAAGCTTTACGGTTTTTTATTGAAATCGTTAAGAAAATAAGCGAAAGTTCTTCTCTGTTTTATGTTATGAAAAGAAAAAGAAAGTTAATGGTTAAAGTTAAGAAGAAAGCGAGAGATGAAGAAAGTGGAAAATCAGAAAACGATGAAAAGCGACTATGTACAATGAAGTGGAGAAGAAAGAGTTTGAGGAGGTGTAGTGATTTAATTTACAGAAATGAAAAAGAAAAGTAAACAAATATTTACCTTCTTTTCACCAAAAAGCTTACCTTGAGTTCTTAGCTTCAATGTTACCTTGAATTGGAGGCAGTTAGCGCATAACCCATAAGAGTCGAGTGTTGGTCTCTTCCACATTACATCATCAAGATACGCAAGCATGAAATGATACAGAGAGACTCACAATTCCATCGTCATGAGCTATCGGTGGCACTCGCAAAGGCAAGCTCTTTCGATGCTTTTAGACTCACTTGGAAGACAGTTGTACCAAAAAGAAAGGTAAAATAGAAAAGAAGAAGAGAACTAAAAAGAACATACAAGGAAATAGCATTGATTTGATTTCATAACAATCGAAGAAAAGAAATAAAACTTACACCAATTGTCACTTTTAGCTCAAGCTTCAGTCTTGTTCTTCGATGAAAGTTGATCTCCTCAGAATTACATAAATGAAAACTAAATTACATGAAAAAGAAAAGCAAAAACCTAAACTAAGAAATGAAAAACTAGGCTAAATCCTAATCTGCATTGACGTCCATTTTCAGTGCACATAATGGCCTTTTATAGGCAGAAAACCCAACCACCAAGATCCCGGGGAGGTCGGGGGAGTTCACGCTCCCCCTAACTCCCCAGGATTGCCGCGGAAACGCGGCCCAAGCCGCGTTTCCGCGGCAAGGGTGTGGCCAGGTGGCCACACCCTGTTGGTGGGTCTCCCCGGTTTCTCCTTCTGACTTTATCTGGAGTTGGTTTTGCAGTTTGGCTCCGAGATTTTGAAGAAATGGCCTTGGATTCTTGGTTTTAACCGATCGATCCTGAGAGGATTCTTCTCAACCGGTTTCAACCTCTTGATTTTGCCCTGATTTTGTGTGTACGAATTAACTCTGATTTAATTCAGAATTCTGGTAGGCTTTTGGGCTCATTTCTCTTCATCTCCTTAAGGATTGGGCCTGCAAATAAATTAAACAAATAATTAGGACAATGCAGGCTTTTATTCTAAAATAAGTATGAAAATGTGACATTAAATATGCAACATTAGCAACCAATCACACCCCCATACCTATCTTTTGCTCATCCTCGAGCAAAACAACTAAATTATACTAAGGATTATTAGACCACTTTCGCAGGTCGCGCGATTGCACTGAGCATGCGCAACAAGCCGTTAAACCTCTAGGTTCCCCCTAGAGGACGAGTTTTGTCTCGTGAGGGTTTTCAGCGGATTACACCCACAAAATCCATAAAGAAAGGGAAATAAAGAGTTAGTATTTTCGAAAAGCATTTTGAAAGAGAAAAATATTTGAAATATGATTGTAAGATCTAAGCAATCTATAAGTTATAGGAAAGCCGAATTTTTCATTCCTAAACTTAGTCTCTATTCAAAAATTTGTTATCAATCAAAGTAAGGAGTCAAATTGTGCTTCTCATCTAGTCTATTACTTTACCCTAAGTCATATGCACCTTGTGAATGTGAAAATTTTGACTAAGGGTTCATTAACTCTAACTCTTATGCCTTATTTATTTTATATATATACTTTTTTTGTGGTATTATTCCTTAGTTTTATTAGGCTTTCTAATCTGCCCATGTAACGAGCCTTTAATCGATGACTCCCAAACCAGACGGTCTTAGGGCACCAGGTGAGAAGACACCCCTAGGACTTAAGGACTCGAGCGAACAAGGCCACAAAACTAAGGATTTTATTATATGAACCTCTTTTAGGCATGAATACTTATGCTTTATTAGGCACAAATACCCAGCTTAATCAGAGGATTTTCTTTTCAAACTTATCTAATCATCTTTCGCATAAATACTAAGGCTTGCTTAGGCCAAAGCACCTAGCTAATCAATAATTAGACTTGTTTTTTTCAAACTCATCTAATTATCATTTGCATAAATACTAAGGCTTTCTTAGGCCAAAGCACCTAGCTAATCAATAATTAGATTTGTTTATATATATATATATATATTTTATAAGGCATAAGAATCTTTGTTTTTGAACCCTAAGTGTGTAAGTGTATGAAGTGTGCATATTTCATCAAGGTAAAGATCAAGACTAAATTACTTTGACAAATTATCTTCCTAACTCTATAAATCAAACAAATAATCTTATTTTGACCAAGTATAAGAAATCCTAATTTGGATTTTCCTATTCCTTAAAATTAACTTAATTTCTTACAAAAATAAGTCAAAATATTGTTTCTATTTTCAAAAGTTTTTAAAAGTAAAGAAAAATGTTAATTTTTTTTTTTAAGAAAAAGAAAAGTTATGTTAGACCCTCCCCCACACCTATCTCATGCATTGTCCTCAATGTATGAATTAATGCATAGATGCATGAAAAAGAAGAAAGGGAAGGAAAGTGTTACCTTATGGTGGTGGTTCCGGTGGTGGTCTGATTGGTCCACGAAATGCGGCCCAATCAACTTTTCTTGGGTCTCGGAGGAACCCACCAGAAATATCTTTAATATAACCCATTAAAAAGATGAATCCATGAAGGATCTTTATTAAATATTTTACCCCATCTAATTTTCATATTTCATAATTGATTTAGGAGTCAAATTTATCAACCACCTCGTCCCAGAATGGAGTATGAAATGATAGAATGATTGACTTGGACTCATGAAGGATAGGAACTAATACCGACTCAGGAAGGTGACTTAAATCAAGTAAAGGTTCAAGAGTCAAAATTGGTTCAGGAATTGGGTCCAAGTCAAGAAGTTGAAACTCAAGTCCACATGTATTTTCCAACAATGGAATGTGACCTAATATGGGTGATTCCAGTTCAGGAATGATAGGTGGAGGAATCAAAACTGACTCTAGAATATTATTCAAGTTTGGTAATAAAACAGGAGTCAATATTGATTCAGAAAGTTGAGCTGGATCACATATGTGAGAATCTAGGTCACATATCTCATTGAGTTCAATATCAAAAATTGGAGAACTTGCCAATTTATTCATGGGATTTTCAAAATTGTAAAGTTGGTCAAGTTCAACATGATCCTCAAAGATGGGTGATTCAATTTCTTTATGAATTGGTACAGGATCCAATGTTGACTCCGGGAAAAGATTGAAGTCAGGTGAAGATACCGGAGTCATAATCGAATCAGGAAATAGAATTAAATCACTAAGTTGGGGCTCAGGATCATAATCATTTTCAAGTTCTATTTTAGGGAAAGGTAAACTAGCCAAACTATCAATATCATTTGGAGTTTGGGTGAGTTCAAATGGTTGTGCTGAAATGGAATCTTGATTTCCAAAACTACATGACTCTTCGGCTCTAACAGAATAGTTAGTGACATCAGGACGGTGGGAACGTAGAGACTCACCATCATATCTATGTCACGATTACGTGTGTTTTGAGCCTGAGTCATGGCTTCAAGCATCTTTTCATAGTTGATAGGTTCATTATTTTGATGAAAAGATGAAGAATTGTCTTGGAAATGGTAGTGAAATTGTGAGTCCATCAGATTTTGGGATTTGTGTTTGGACTCACGCATACTCATTTCCATAATTGATGGTTTCCTATTTTGGACGGGTGGAACTGAGTATGAATCTTGAACATAATGTGGACTGGGTGGAGAAGGAGGGCAAGGTGGTTGGAAATTATGCTCGGGGGAGGTGAATCCCCACTGACTCGTGAAGAGTTGAAATCATTATGGAAATTATAGTTATTAGATGGGGGGTATGGGTCATATTGATTCGGATAAGACCAATCCGGCACACTAGGTTGGTCAAAGTTATGATATGCCGGGTTGGTAATATCCGAAAATGAAGTCGGTGTGTAATATGGATTATTATTGTAGTTGAAAAAATTATTATTGTAGTCCATATCACACAATAGAATACAAATAAAGAAAAACAAACAAATAAACAAACAAAAAAGAAAAAATTCTAGCCTAAGTTAGGGTAGACTTAGGACCTAGACGACTCCTAACTGGTTAGACTGTCCACGGGAGGTCTAATGTAGACTTTAACCACAAGCAAATCAGCCAGGTCAGGGCAAGGTTGGTGGGAGGTTTTCCGTCAAAGACGTTCCTTAATTAAATAACCACCAACCTTCGGGCTTTCGGCCCTCAATCCCTTTCCTACACACTGATTTTGCAGGAGTTAGATTCCAACATTTTTCCCTTAGGATAATCTCCTAATTGAGTCCGAGATGTCCCTAGGGCCAACGTCTACTCAATTTTAGTTAGGCTTGGGTTAGTGAGTGCTTGAAATGTGATTTTTGGGCTAAGGAAGGGTGATTAAATCCCCACCTTATCTTGTTAATGGGTTAGTGCCCTTAAGATCAATTTGTGCAAGTGTACAAGATATGTAAGATTCACTCAAAGCGATATAAATCAACCAAGAAGTGAGTCCTATGCTACATGCAATTCAGACGCACCTTGCTCCAGCACTCTTCAACAGTAAATATAAATGAATTGAAAAGACGCGTGCCTAAAATGCAAACGTCTAATCAATTTTTAACTTTTGTAGCAAATATTTTACTGTTGATTATTAGCAGGTTTTTGTGATGGCATATAAGAAATAAATAATTGCAGCAAACTAGAATTTGCAAAGCTAGCAGCCCTGCAAAAACTTGTTAGTAGAAGGTGAAAAATTAGAAAACGATGAAAAGCGACTATGTACAATGAAGTGGAGAAGAAAGAGTTTGAGGAGGTGTAGTGATTTAATTTACAGAAATGAAAAAGAAAAGAAAACAAATATTTACCTTCTTTTCACCAAAAGCTTACCTTGAGTTCTTAGCTTCAATGTTACCTTGAATTGGAGGCAGTTAGCGTATAGCCCATAAGAGTCGAGTGTTGGTCTCTTCCACATTACATCATCAAGATACGCAAGCATGAAATGATACAGAGAGACTCACAATTCCATCGTCATGAGCTATCGGTGGCACTCGCAAAGGCAAGGCTCTTTCGATGCTTTTAGACTCACTTGGAAGACAGTTGTACCAAAAAGAAAGGTAAAATAGAAAAGAAGAAGAGAACTAAAAAGAACATACAAGGAAATAGCATTGATTTGATTTCATAACAATCGAAGAAAAGAAATAAAACCTTACACCAATTGTCACTTTTAGCTCAAGCTTCAGTCTTGTTCTTCGATGAAAGTTGATCTCCTCAGAATTACATAAATGAAAACTAAATTACATGAAAAAGAAAAGCAAAAACCTAAACTAAGAAATGAAAAACTAGGCTAAATCCTAATCTGCATTGACGTCCATTTTCAGTGCACATAATGGCCTTTTATAGGCAGAAAACCCAACCACCAAGATCCCAAGGAGATCGGGGGAGTTCACGCTCCCCCTAACTCCCCAGGATTGCCGCGGAAACGCGGCCCAAGCCGCGTTTCCGCGGCAAGGGTGTGGCCAGGTGGCCACACCCTGTTGGTGGGTCTCCCCGGTTTCTCCTTCTGACTTTATCTGGAGTTGGTTTTGCAGTTTGGCTCCGAGATTTTGAAGAAATGGCCTTGGATTCTTGGCTTTAACCGATCGATCCTGAGAGGATTCTTCTCAACCGGTTTCAACCTCTTGATTTTTGCCCTGATTTTGTGTGTACGAATTAACTCTGATTTAATTCAGAATTCTGGTAGGCTTTTGGGCTCATTTCTCTTCATCTCCTTAAGGATTGGGCCTGCAAATAAATTAAACAAATAATTAGGACAATGCAGGCTTTTATTCTAAAATAAGTATGAAAATGTGACATTAAATATGCAACATTAGCAACCAATCATAAAGCATACATGAGCATGATCTCCCATCCAACCACCCTTAGAAGGTAGGGGTTTTCAAAAATAGATTTGAAAATAAGCTTTGTTTGAAAAACTCTACCATATGAAGGACACGAACTAGTTAAAATGAAAAATTTGTTAACTAGTACGAAATCCTTCAAGTAAGGAATAAAACAAAATATTTTTCATAAAACACAAAATTCACATGATAATCAACACTCTAAGCCAATTAAGCATAAATATGACTCATGAAAACAAACACATGAGTAAACAATAAATGTGAGTGTACAAATAAGATGTGAAGATCATAATCATGAAAGATGGACAATAAGCTCAATATTCCTTGAAACATGAAAACATGAAAATCATCAAAACTTATTTAATTTTCAAGGTATATGTATGTCCTATACAAACTAAAGTATACATACATATCCAAACACAACGAGTCCACAAAGATATATGCATGAAGGCACGTGGCTCAAAAGGATGTATATGTATAAATAATAGTTTGGATAAAATAGACATATACATGAAGTTAAATATAAACACAAAAGCATGACACAAATCCAAAATGGGAATACAAGTTTAAAATGCATGAATCATCAAAACTAGACTATACTAGCACATCTAATGGGAACAAATAAGCAATCAAGTACAAACATATATAGATTTATTTGTGACCCACTATATGCACAAGTATAAATCTTAGTCTTAATGAAAACTAACATTTAAACATATATTCAAATCATGAAGCATCAAAACAAGATATAAATCATCATGATAAACATAAACATTATTATTAAGAAAATCCACATGTTATTAAACCTATGATAAACATGATAGCTAAACAAATGGTGAGAACACAAAAATATGGTCCATATTAAACATGGGTGTCTCAAAAGGGTTATACATGCATGTCAAGAGTCTAATAATCATTGCATTTCATAATGATCATATAAACAACAAAACATGCTACAAATAATGAACATGAAAAGCATGTAAACAATAATTAGGAGTTAGAGATTGATACCAAAACCAATGAAGGCACCTCTCTAGTTCTCCAAACCATGGTGGTCCTCTCCACCAAACTCCCCTTGAAAGTGATGCATCCAATTGATTTCCATGAAGCTCGGAATGCATCCACTCCAAAGTACCGCTACTCTCACGTCATGCGAGAGCCCACACCTACATCAAAAAATAATAGGGGTGGTCTTTGGTACCCATAACTTTTTGGGTCCATGGGGGTTAGTACCATTCCTAACCCAAACAAATTTATTTGCTAAATTACAATCATGTATACGATCAAAACAAAATTTAGCAAGGTGGCCCTTACGTCCACAATGTGTACAAGTGTACACATGAGCATAAAAGTGATGATGGTGTCAGTGAGGAGCATGTGTATGCCGTGAGGGGTGTGCATGAAAAGATGGAACTTGTTTCTTTCGAAACAAAGATTCCAAACGTGTATGACCCACAACACATTGGCTCAAAGTGGAGCCCAAACAATCAACACTCTTCTTCAAAACATTTATATCATTATCAATCAAAGAAGAAGTGTGGCATGCAATAATTGAAGTGTGAGATACTACCATAGCATGGCAAACATGAGAATCAATTTCATTTTTCAAAAATTTATTTTATTTAAACAAATTTCTAACTCTTTTGAAATAAAATCAATTTCTCTTTTTAAAGAATCATTCTCTTTTATAACAAAATCAATTTTTGAAGTTAAAACATTATTTTATTCAAAACATCATTACAATCATTTTTAGATTTTAAAAAATTATTTTCTTTTAGTGCAAGTTCAAGTTGAGATTTCAATGAATCCCTTTCATTAGAAATTTCAACTTTCTCTTGCAAAATAATGTCAAGTCTAGAAATCAAATTTTTATTTTCATTTTCAAGGCCTAGACTTTTCTTTTTCAAAATTTTATATTTTTCAAACAATTTTCACAAACAATAGACAACTCTTCATTCAAAGCATTGCCATCCATATAATCATGATCATCAAATGAAGAGCTAGCACTATCTAGTTGAGTATCCGAATGTACCACAAGGGAGTCATTCCCTTGGATCATATAGCATTGTGAGTCGGATTCTCCACTAGTTTCCTCCGGTTGGATTAGCAATTGAAGCTTGGAGGTGGTGGTTGTCAACATGTTCCACACTGCAAATGCGGAATCAAAGTTAGAAGCAAGCATAAGATATTCTTTATTTAATGTGCTTCTAATAGACTCAAGGGCTAGTGCATTGGCCTCTATATGCTTGCTATCACTAAGGTAGGATTCCTTGGTAATGGCAAGGTGAACCTTATATCCTAGGGCTTGTAAATAAACGGACATCCTAGTTTTCCAAACAATGATGTTGGAAGGGTCAAACATAGGTGGGGTCATGAAGTCCATGGGTCCAAACTATATGTGTGCAAACAAGCAAAATGCAAATGATAGATTATCAAACAAGGATCTCACTCCTAAGATGTTAAGCCTAAGTATCAGGAGCGTAGGCTCTGATACCAATTGAAATCACCTAGAGGGGGGGTGAATAGGTGATAATACTAACTATATGTGTGCAAACAAGCAAAATGCAAATGATAGATTAGCAAACAAGGATCTCACTCCTAAGATGTTAAGCCTAAGTATCAGGAGCGTAGGCTCTGATACCAATTGAAATCACCTAGAGGGGGGGTGAATAGGTGATAATGCTAATCTAGAAACTAAATGCGGAAGCTAAAATAAAATTTGCAACTCACTTAATACAACCAATAAGTGTAGCCGAATTCCCCGTGAAGGGCTCTGGACTAACTCCTCTTGATTCCCCTAGATAAGGGTTGAGGTGCTATATGAAGCTCTTGTGGTTAAGTATAAGTGAGGCACACACACAAGCAAGCCAAGCATATAAGGATGAACATTATGAAATAATGTAAGGCACAAATGCAAGCAATAAGATATGAATGAATGAATGATGCTTTGCACAAATAAAAGAGAGAGAGAGAGTTAGAGAGACAATGGATCAAACGCAAACACAAAGATATGTTTCGAGGTTCGAACCCCTAGCTCTACGTCCCGGCCTTCACCGAGAAGCATTTCTAATCCACTATACTCCCACCGAGGGAACCTCCACCAAGGAGGATTTGTTACAACACAAGGAGTACCGAACTCCTCTCTCAAACACCGCCTCACAACCGAGGGGTAGGCCCGTAGCCAAACAACCACAAACACATCTACCGAAGAGGCTCCACCTCTCACTAGAGGGAGCAAACACCACTCCGATCAACCTCTACCAAAGAGGGATACAAAAATACATGGAGGGTTTACAACTTGGAGGCTCAATCAACCTCAAACAATCTCTTTTTTTTCCACAAACAAAGATCCTAATAGATTAGGATAGAAGATAAGGCTCAAGTGTGGAAAACAAAGTGTTTTGATCAAAGAAAAACTCTTGGGAGAAATACCAAATGAATATAAAATTTTAGTTCAAGACAAATTCCCAAAACCTAATTTCTTTGAAATAAACAAAACACTTTAAAACAAATAAGATGAATCTTTTGGCACTTAAAACTCTTTTGAAACTTGTAAAAACACTTCAGAAAAGTAGGAATTTTTGCTCTTAAAAATCTTCTACAAAACCCTAAAGAGATGGGGTATTTATAGCCCAAACAGATAGGCTGATCTGTCAGCCTGACAGGCCTGCGGTCGACCGGTCGGTCGACCGCCAACGGTCATAAATATGACCGTTGGGGCTTTTCGGTCGACCGCCCAGATACAGAGAGCAAGGCTCTCTGGTACGGTCGACCGTCCCATGTGTCTGCCAGACGTGCACAAGGCTGTGCACGTCGGTCGACCGCTCGGTCGACCGACCCTTGGTTCGGTCGACCGTGCGGTCGACCGACCTGGTCTGTCAGTCACTGTTCTGGGTCAGAAAAATATGTTAAAATATTTCTAATAATTTTTTAAAAACTTCTAAAAATCCCTAAAAATAGTTTTATCATTTTGCATTAATATATAAACATATGATAAAAATTTTAACTCAAATATCAAGCAATTTGAACTTTTTTTGTGTTTTAACATTTTTACCAAAAATCAAAACTTGTATTTTGTCAAACTTGGATTTTTCAATAGGAAATCTGATTTTTCCTAAAACTCATGAATAGGCATATCAAAATAAGTTTGTCTAAGATATGAAGCATGTATGTATATCGAACACATCTAATATACATAAAATCATTTAAACTTGTTTTGATCTAAACTATTCATGAAAACCAAAATCCATAAAACGTGTGTGTTGTGCACTTGTGCATATCAATTATTCTTATCTTTACACATGGATCTAAAACACACTAAACTAAACTATGGATACCTAAGTCTTCTTGACGATCTTCATCTTCAAGTCGACCCGATCTAAAACGCCGTGATCCAACGAGCAAGGCTATGTATGATCTTGATGCTCGGGCCCTGGAATCACCAAGTGAAAGCTTCCAAACTCCTCTTTTGATGCAATCACCAACTAATATCTTGCTAAATGATCTGAAACTAAAATCACAAGATTATTAGTAAACATAACTACATGAGTTAATCATCATCAAAACTAGAGTGGAAGGCCTCTGGGCCAACAGGTAAGTCCTCCAAGGGTACTACAGCTGGACGTTATACCCTCCGCACTACATTTGTTGGACGTATTAAGAGTTCAACTCATTTTTACTTAGCTATATCATAAGAGCATCATCACCATAGAGAAGGGGTAGTAGCTAAGACGCTACATATAAGATATAAATGAAATCACCTAGAGGGGGGGTGAATAAGTGATAATGCTAATCTAATGAACTTGATGCGAATTTAAAAAACTAATTGCAATTACACTTAATGCAATTAATAAGTGATGCACACACAACCAAGCCAAGCATATAAATATGAATGATCAATATGAAATAATGCAAGGCACAATGCAAAGAGAGAGAGAGAGTAAGAGTCAATAGATCAAGCGCAAACAACAAGATTTGTTTCGAGGTTCGAGCACCCAGCTCTACATCCCCGCCTTCACCCAGAAGGATTTCGAATCCACTAGCTTGTCCACAAAGGACTCCCACACAGGGAACCTCCACCGAGGATTTGGGGCAATACAATAAATAGGAGTACCCAACTCCTTTCTTTACAACCACAACCTCTTACTAGAGGCAAAGCACCAAGCTAACCAAAACAATCACCTCACAACTTGAGGAATAAGCACAAAACTACACAAGGATCACCTCACAACTAGAGGGATGCAACCCACTTGCACAACCTCCTCAACACTATGAGGGAAAGGCACAAAGCCAAGCAAAAATAGGGTTTACAACATGGTGATCAAAAGATCACAAACCAATCTCTTTTCCCACAAACACAAAGACCCTATAGATAGGATAGAATGAAGCTCAAGTGTGGAAAACAAAGTGTTTAAAACAAAGAAAAATCACTTGGGAAATCTCCACAAAGATATAGAATGATTAGACCAAAACAAATTCCCAAAAAACTGTTTTTCTTTGAAATAATGAAACACTTTTAAAAACAGTAAAGATTGATCTTTTTGGCACAAAGAAACTCTTTCAAACTTGTATGAACACTAGAGAAAGCTCAGAAATTTTAGCCCAAAAATTCTTAAAGAAAACCTCTTTCCAATGGGGTATATATAGCCCCTTTTCAAAACTAGCCGTTAACAGCAATTAAGGCCAGATTTGACCTTCCGGTCGACCGGCCAACGGTCGATTTTTGACCGTTAGCTGCTACCGGTCGACCGGGCCTTGAACCAGTGAGCAATGGCTCTCTGGCCGGTCGACTGCCCGGTCGACCGGAGCAACCCGAGAGTGGGTTGCTTTCAGTCGGTCAACCGGCTTAATGGGCAGGCCAGCGTGCACGTTTTGTGCATGTCGGTCGACCGGTCCGGTCGACCGACTCTGGGTCCGGTCGACCGCCAGAGTCTGGCAGGCTATATTATGGGACAGAAAACATAGGTATTTAATGGCTTAAAAATTCTCATAAAATCTGTAAAATTTCACAAAAATAGTTTTATCATTATACCTTGAAATACAAACTTGTGTTAAAAATTTCAACACAAATGTCAAACATTTTGAACCATTTTGTGTTAAGAAAATATTGCCGAAAACCAAAACCTGTATTTTTTTAAACTTGAATTTTCCAAATGAACATTCGATTTTTCCAAAACTTATCCAAATACAAAAACATGATACTTAAGCATGTTGCATATGGATAGAAATCTAATATACAAGAAACATATATATTTTCATGTTTTTGACTTTTAATTCAAAAATATGCTTTGTTAAAAATACAAAACCTAAACCACATGAATAGGTAAGTCAAAATAAGTTTGTCTAGGAAGTTAAGCAAGCATGTATATAGAATGAATCTACTATACATAAAACCATTTAAACTTGTTTTGATCTAACTATTCATGAAAACCAATATCGATTAAACCAAAAATCGAAAACCAATATTCAAAACATAAAACGTGTGTGTGTTGTGAACTTGAGCATATCACACTATCTAATCTTTACACAAGGATCTAAACTAAACTAGGTACCGAAGTCTTCTTGACGAACTCCGTCTTCAAGGCGACTCGATCCAAACCTCGATCCACCGAGCTTGACTCCAACGAGTGCTATATATGATCTTGATGCTCGGGCTCTTGAATCACCATGTGAATAGCTCCAAAACACTTTTGTTGAAGCTAGTCACCTACTAACAACTTGATTAGAGATCTGAAACTAAAATCACAAGATTATTAGTATACATAACTACACGAGTTAATCATCATCAAAACTAGAGTGGAAGGCCTTTGGGCCAACAATAAATATATCTGGGTTGATGCTCCACACGAGTATCACCAGTCTAGCTTGTTATTACCACACTGAACTTCTTTCATGGAAAGAGCTCCTGATCCAGTAGGTTGGGTTCCCGCTGTCTGTAAACTTTACTCTGTTTAACCCTATCTCCCTCGATGAAACTAAGACTACACTCTTAGAAAGACGCATAGTCAGAATGGCTTTATTTTCCAGGGTCAGACAATGGCTTAACAACCTTTTATATTTTAAGTGATAATAATCAAAAGTTTAGCTTTTCATAACCACATTATTATGACTATTGATACCCTTTATTAGACTTATAAAATCTTTAGGTAATTGTCTGAGTCTCTCCCCATTTGGGATCATAAGATAATTATAAAAATTTTCTTATTGTCTTAGTTTCAAAATGAGCAAATTATACCATAATGGTTTATGACAAAACATAGGTATATTGCATTTGATTATTCCAGTATTTAAAGTATATATGTATATACATATATCTAATTTGATAAAGAATAATCAAGAAGCTTATGCTTATCAGAAGTCTTTTTAATGCACACTTAGTGTTAAATTTAAGTATTAATTTGTAATTCAGATATATATCTGAAATATAACTTAGGTGTATGAAAACATATAGCATATACTTAATTAAAATGTTATGAACTGTAAATGTACTAGTAGGAAAATAATTTCTTATCCATTTTACTCACATTATTAAGACATTTATGATGTTAAAGATTGAATTTTAGTATCTTATAAGATGGTTACAAATTGGTTCATTGCCGGATAGCAAAGCATCCTAATTTGCCTTTCCATTTATATTCTTAGTAGCATCTGAATTTTCATCTTAAAAAAATCACCATTGTCTTAACTTAGTGATTAGGATATAAAATTTAATTTTCTCTTCGTACATGCAACTTGTTCATGTATTCACAAATATACATGCAAATAATGCATGCATTATAAATCTTTAATTTTTAAAATATGTCACATTTAAAATCTTCAAAGAAATTTTACATGATTTGAAAATATATTTACTATTAATATTGAAAATTATAATATCCTTTCTGAAGATGTAAAGTTTTTAAAGAAAGACTTGAAGTGCATGACTATGTAATATATGGTCATCGTTTTAAAATATTTTAACTATAAAATGATGCACTAATAATTTCAAAATTTAAAATTTAATATATATATACACACACAAAATTTAATAAATAGTAAAATTTGAAGTTTAATATTTTCTCAATTTAGATAAGAATTTTCTCATAATTTTATTATTGTTAAAGACATAAATATACTTAAATAGGAGATGTATAATTTTGACAGTTATGAATATAACTTTAATATAATAAGATAAATCTAGGCAATAATTTTTACTCGATATGATATCAATTATATCTTATTACTTGAAAGGCATTAATGAAATAAAACAAAATATATAATTTTATCTCTTAGGAAGTGGAGATTATAATTTTAGAGATCAAATTGAAGTTTGATTTATATGGAGTCCAAAATATCATATCATACGAAAATTATTTATATTTTGGTAACATAACTTTAATTGATCTCAATTAGTGTTGTATGGGGGCAAAGCTGTACATGGCTATGATTCTAATTTAACATACACATTCATATAAACCCAATTTATAAAATTTTCTCATACAAACATAATGCCACCAGTAGCACATTTTCTAATTGTAACTTCAACATAATCATATTGTTAGGAATTTTCAATCCCACTATGTTCCTCATCCTAGCTAAATATAGATTAGGATAGCAATTTTAACTAACTTAACATGGTCTGATCATACTTTACATCAGACTCAAGCTTGATTTAGCATAACATGTAATCAAGGTTAATCCTATACAGAATCAGATATGTCCAAATGCTGGTGTGTATGTTCGGGTTATAACCTAGATAATAATATCACTTCTAAAGTTATGATTAACAAGGACTGATGATATATTAATAAGAATCCTATAATTCTTAGGTTAGTCAAAAACCCTAATTTTAACAGTCCAATTGGCAAGGTGGCATAACTCAAGTGGTAGATTTTTTGCTCTTAGCGTTCCCTAGTTATAGAATCATGTTGAGTACTCTTTCTTAGTTAAAAACTAATTATACAAAATTTTGGGGAATTGATTTGCCCTTTAATTTTCTTCTCCTATTGAATTAAAAATACTTAGGATCCTATGCCTATATCTGCTACATGAAAAAAGTACAAATAATGTTGTTGTAATCTAAGTTTGCCAAAATGATAAGAAGATTTCTATCATATCTTTTGTATTCATAATATTTAAAATGTCAGAATACATGTTTATTTTTGAAACTTTTAAATTAGGTTATACGGAATAAAATGGTGTAGAGTTCTTGTTTAATTAAATGACAAAATTTTCTAACCGAGTAAGAATAATAACAGTAATATGCTAAAATACAATATCAGTGATCAAACAATTTAATTTACAAAAATTTTGACAATTCAGTTTTGCAATAATTAGATGATTAATTGCTTGAATTAAAATACAAATAATAATTCAATTTGCAAGACTAGAGTTATAGCCGCAATCAGAAAATTATCTAATTGTAATATCCTAATTACAGCTAGAGGCTAATTAGTTACATATAAGAAAATGGTTAACTAATTAGCTATTTGTCAAGTATGTTAGTAAGATATAGATAACTCATATTTAAAAACTTGTATCAATCAAAGACTTAGAAAAAGTATTAATAGGCTAAGATCTTGAAAAAAATTATTTTCAAAATTTTAAATAAGATTTTTTACTTATAAGAATTTAAAATTATTTTAGTAAGAAATATTCTATTGCAGAAATATTAAACATGATTTAAAGATGCTAACATTAACACATATCCATTTCTATGGCAATTAATGAATGTTATGTTTTAATTTTTAAATTTTAGCATATTTTAAGTCTAAACAAATAGAGAACAAAATTGTTCATAACTTCTCACAAAACTATAATGCTTAAAATTATATTGGTCAAGTATTAAAATTAAGTGCAAAAAACTACAATAAGAAAGGATTTTACAAATAAATTATGTTAGTGCATTAGACTTCTACATCTAGTGACGAAAGAGGGTGTTTTACCACAAGAATACATCAGTGAGTAAGGATCTGTGTCCTTTATATGCAAGGTGATTGCCTGAAAATTAAATTTCACAAATTATTTTAACAATTACACCAGCCAACATGACCAGGTCCAAAGGACTAGAAAACATAAGATAAAACATGGAAAGTAGAAACGCAGCAAAGGTTTAGGCATATGGAATGAGAATCAAATACAAAACTTCTCACGACAGTAATAAAAAAGAAGTTCAATAGTAAAAGAAACTACATTTTGAATTTTTTTCACTGTACAAATATGAGCTATAATATGATATGTTACTGACTACCAAACAAAAACAAATTGACTAACTATGTTACAGAGACCTAGAACTCAAGTAATAAATGTACAAGAAAATAATGACAAAAGAGGAGGACTGTTAATTTAACATCAAAATTTAATGTTACAATATGCAGACTCTAACATTCTGATACTTTGGAGAGTGGGTCTAAAAATTCAAACTAATATAGGCAGATCAATAATTATCATGATTAGTTAAACAAATAAGACATTTGATTTTATCCATGACCATGGAAGCTAGGCACCCAGGTACGACATATGAAGTGCATAAAAATAATCTACAGTTATTTTCTGTCACAAATTTAACAGTGAAAGCCAAGCATGGATCCAAAACACATTATTAAATCCAAAAATATAATTATTGTAAGTATTATTTTTCCAAAATAAATAAGGCTAAGATGGTAATTTGCATGAAATTTAATTAACAGAAAAACATGAGTTGTCTTCTAAATTGTGGAAAATTTTATCTCTATTTTCTTTTACATTAAAACATGAAATAATTAAAACTTAGCATAAATTAAATTAAACGTGTATCAATTACTAGACATGCAATAAAATTAAAACAAAGATTAAGATTGCTGGCTTGTGATATGTAGTCGTATGACGCACTGTCCTAGAAGACAAATGGCCGGTCCTCTCATTCGGACGTCGAATTTGCCCCGTCAACTAGCAGTAAAGCCCCTCAGAATCACCTGCACCTGAGCTCGGACGCTAGCACCAA
This sequence comes from Agave tequilana, assembly GCA_038442645.1. Lineage (NCBI taxonomy): Eukaryota > Viridiplantae > Streptophyta > Magnoliopsida > Asparagales > Asparagaceae > Agave > Agave tequilana. Next base: position 167,268 of record JAVJIF010034470.1, read on the forward strand.
GTCTCTACTCAGATTCAGAATAGTTACCCAAAAAATAATAGAAGGAGATGAAAATTTAATTTAGGCTGAAGCCCTTCTCAGAAAGAGTTGGCCTTAAAAGAAATTTTAGAGAGAAAGAAAAGAAAATGAGAACTATGTGTTGAGAACTAAGCTAGGATTCTTTTTATAACCTTAAAATTATCAGTTGTTGTAACAACTCCATCAGAAAATCTAAGCAGTTGAGAGATATGCTAAACTGACTTGAATCCTGAGACTAGGTTTATATTTGACTTGGTCAAAATAACTGAAATGAAAGCATTTTTTCTTGATTTTAATTAAAATATCCAACAGTATTCATTGGTGACATTAGCTTTAATTTTACAAGTAACTAAACTACAATTGAAAGAGCTATTGCACCCTCCGAAAAAATTCAATATGCCAATCACTAAGATCAGCGTTCCAACGGCGCCGAGTCAATCACCAAACAAATATAACATGAACATAAATCAAAAAGAGAAAATGAGAACAAACAATTTTAAAGAGGTTCGACAACTTACCTATATCCTCGGGGTAGAAGAGAAAAAAATTAATCAATACAAATTGATCCGAATATCTAAATTAATGAACTATGCACTAGGCCGTAGAATTCTCTCAAATAAACTAATCCTAGAACTCCCAATACAAATCACCTCTCTCTCAAGGTTCAAGATTATAATTAGGGTGCAATATATAGCCAGAGGAACAACTAATAGTGTGGCCCAAGGATCCATCACTCTAGTTTTGATAATGATTATACTCATATAGTTATAATACTAATGATCTTGTGATGTTTTTAGTTTCAGATTTCATCAAGATCACATTTTAGTGTTTAGCTTCAATAAAAAACTCAAAGTCAAGTTTTGAAACTAACTTGTGCTGATTCAAGAGCTCAAGTGTAAAGATCATATCAAGTACTCAAGAATGAGTTTAGCTCGAAAGAATCAAATTTGATCGAGTCAAGATGAAGAAGAAGACCATTTTAAGAAAAAGACTCTAATTTGTAAGGATGTTTAGATTTTAGAAAAGTATAGATTAGTTTTGATTGCTCTAGCTTACAAATACACATACACACCAAACTTTGATATTTGTTCTTAAGATCAAAAGTTTCAGTTTGGTTTAACGTATTTGGGTTTAACTGATTTATGTTTTTAAGTTTATTATTTTTAGAAAATCAAGTTTTTATTTCAAAATGGTTGTGATATTTCAAAAACAAGTTCACATGTTTATAATATGTGTTGATTTTTAATCCTACATATTTGTGCTCAAATGTATTTATATGAACATATTATAGCCCTTGACAAACAATCTTGATGCCTACATCTCGATTGTTCGTGGTCGTCTTGCTAGCCTTCACTCTAATACCAATTATAGTGATCTATCACCGATCAAACAATAGAGAAACACTGAGTTGAAGACTCGACAGCGAAAGCGGAAGAGTAGAAGATCTATCACTAGCAAGAAATTGAAACTAAATCACCACACAACCAAAGAATACCATATTTAACAGATTCGGCAATGTGTCCAAGTCCACGGGGAGGAGGGGAGAAACCTTTATTGAAAATAGAGAAGAAAATACAAGAGTTACAGGGAAAGCTCTCTCTCACGACTCTTAATAGTGAAAATATAAAATTCTCTTGAATTTTTATACACCTTTAAAAGGCCGCCTCTAAGGGGTTTATATAGATACTAGGATGATCCTAGTTCAATAGAAACTCCAACAACCATCAGCACCGCTTCAGAGAAATAGGAAACCCAGATCCAAATCAAAACAGGAAACAGAACCATATTAGAAAATTGCCAAAACCTAAAATTAGTCGACTAGAAAAAATCACTAGTCGACTAATACCGAGTATTAGTCGGCTATACTCAGAACCTAGTTGACTACTGTAATGCAATCTGAGAATTCAACTTTCTGTTGCAGGGCTTAGTCGACTATACTAAAGTATCAGTTGATTAGCTCAAGACCTAGTCGACTAATAAGACATATTAGTTGACTAATAACATGCACAATGCTTGTACTTGTTCGTGCTTGATTGTGAAGCTTATAACACCTCCACCTGAGCCTGAATTCTTCTCTAATGAATATGATGAAAAACACCTAGAGGGGGGGTGAATAGGTGTAATTGCTAATCTAACAATCTTTTTAAAATTAAGATGGATGAATGATGTAACGATCTCTCAAAACAAGACTAAGAGCCGAATACCCCGTGAGAGGTTCTGAACTCCTTCCTCCCAATTCCCCTTGAATGGGTTAGAGGTGCGCAATGCAACCTTGTTGTATGAGAATTGATCGACAAAATATCAATGAATGAATAATAGGCAATGATGAAGAGCACACAAGATATCACAAGTAGAGGAAGAAAAAATACTTGAAACAATAAGCAATAGAGAGCAATTGAAAGTAAAGCGAAATAGAGAGCAAGAGTAAAAGACAATCGCAAACACAAGTATTTGTTTCGAGGTTCGAGCCACCGCTCTACTCCCCGCCTTCACTTCCGTGAAGGGTTTCCACTATCCACCGAGGACGCTTACAACGGTCTACCAAAGACCCGAGCACCGAGCTCCACCAATTACAATAACCTCTACCGAAGAGGTGTCTCCACAAGAGCAAGAAGAGGAACAAGTAACAAAAGTGATCACAACAAGATCACTAAACTCTTTTACAAACTCTCACTCTTTTACAACTTCCTTATAGAATGAGTAAGGGATTTTTGGCTCTAAGAAGTGTAGTGAGAAAACTCAGTTGTAGAGATGATTTTTGCTGGAGAACACAACTGAAAACAAGCTCAAGAAAGAGTTGGAAATGAAGAGCTTAAACACTTTTCTTCTCTTTTGAAAACTTGAGGATTTTTCTTAGTGTTTTGTAAGAGACTCTTCTCCTCTATTTATAGGGAGAGAAATAGGTTAAAAACAATTTATTTTAAGCTTATTTGCTCTGAAAAAGATCTCCAAAACCTCAGAAAAAGTCTGCCAAAACAGATTAAAAAGACAGATTTCAGAATTGCACAAAAGAGGAAAGAGCCGTTGGGCTTTTGCAGGCCTGGCGGTCGACCGGGCCGGTCGGCCGCCAGCTCTGCTGGCAAAGAGCCGTTGGGCTCGGGTCGACCGGTCCGGTCGACCGTCCTCTAAGAGAAAACACAGTTTTCTTCGGGCGGTCGACCGGGGCGGTCGACCCAGAAAACCCGAGATCAACTGCTTACAGTCGGTCGACCCGGGCGGTCGGCCGACAGATGTGCACAAACGTGCACGTCCTGGCACTGGCGCCGGTCGACCGTGCCGGTCGGCCGGTCAGCCTGAAACAGGAAAAACAGCAGGATTTTTGAAGTTGGAAAATTTTGTAAAAAATGTTTTGAAGAAAGGAAAGCTAAGTAATATGATGGAAAAGGTATACATACATGATCTAAACATGATATTTATATTTGTAAAACTTAGGGTCATGTATATATATTTACTAAGGCATAAAACAAAAGTTTTGACCATGAAAACTTGAATACAAAAACGTGTGAGTGTATCCTAGAGCCAATTTTCAAAACTCAAACTTTAACAATCTAATTCTTACATTGGTTCTAAGTACTACAAGTGCTTCAAGAGGGCTTTTCACCATAAGGTCTTCAATACTTGATTCTTGAGCCCAAAATGAGTTGACTTGAGTCCAAAACACTTTTCTTTAGGGAAGAACCCTTCTAGTTTGGTTAGAATCCTGAAACACACTTAAACAACAAACTTTATTAGTACAAATAACTAATATGTTTTGTAATCATCAAAACACACTAAACACGGGTGATTGTAACCTTGGGCCAACAATCTCCCCCTTTTTGATGATGACAAAACATATAGGTTATTTAAACAAAAATGGAAGAAGAGCTTGGAAAGCTCCCCCTCAAATAATGCTATGTATCAATAATGTCAATGAAAGGCTAAATACATAAGGATTGGAAACACATAGTCATTGGAAACACATAGTTTTGTCAAAAACTCAAATACATCACACATAGTTTTGTCAAAAACTCAAATACATCAAAGTAATACACCATAAACAAACAAAACAACAAACAAACTCATACTTTTTCTCCCCCTTTTGTCATACATCAAAAAGGGTTAAACAAAACAAAAACAAAAGAAAATTTTCTTTAAGAATCCATAATGCAAACATTCAACTCACCACAAATAAAAGAGAATCTAGCATAATCTAATGGTTTAGTAAAAGTATCGGCAAGTTGAAAATCGGTAGAAACATAATCAATATCAATATCACCTTTCTCATAATGATCTCTAAGAAAGTGATACCTAATATCAATGTGTTTGGTTTTACTATGTTGATTTGCATTCTTTGTCATGTGAATTGTACTAGTATTATCACAAAATATTTTAACATGATCAAAGTGTAAATCATAGTTGAGGAGAGTATGTTTCATCCAAAGAACTTGTGCACAACAAGCTCCGGCTGCAACATACTCCGCCTCGGTGGTTGATAGGGCTACCGAATTTTGCTTTTTGGAAGACCAAGATACAAGACAATTACCTAAGAATTGACATGTTCCACTTGTGCTCTTCCTATCTACCCTACAACCCGCATAGTCGGCATCTGAAAAACTCTTCATATCAAATAGTCCGATTTTCGGATACCACAAACCCATTTCAATAGTGACCTTAAGGTATTTAATAATGCATTTTACCGCTACTAAATGAGACTTCTTAGGACATGATTGAAAACGAGCACAAAGACAAACGGAAAACATGATATCCTGCCTACTAGCCGTCAAATATAATAAACTACCAATCATGCTACGATAAAGTTTAATGTCTACACTTTTACCTTGTTCATCCTTATCAAGCTTTGTGGTTGTTGCCATGGGAGTTTTGCTTACTCTAGCGCCTTCAAGTCCGAATCTTTTGATGAGTTCCTTTGTGTACTTGGCTTGATTGATGAAGATCCCATCCTTCCTTTGCTGATTTGGAGTCCAAGGAAATAGTTGAGTTCCCCCATCATAGACATTTCAAATTCATCCTTCATGCATGATTCAAAAGCTTGACAAAGAGATTCATTAGTAGAACCAAAAATAATATCATCTACATAAATTTGCACAATAAGAATGTCATTTTCTACATGTTTTGTAAACAAAGTGGTGTCAATTTTACCTTTCTTAAAACCATTTGAAATAAAAAATGAAGAAAGTCTTTCATACCAAGCCCTAGGGGCTTGTTTTAAACCATAAAGAGCTTTATCTAATTTAAACACAAAATCCGGATGTGTAGGATCAACAAACCCGGGGGTTGTTCAACATACACCTCCTCTTCAATAAAACCATTTAGAAAAGCACTTTTAACATCCATTTGAAATAATTTAAAATCTTTATATGAGGCAAAAGCTAGTGTCATCCGTATGGCTTTAAGCCGTGCTACGGGTGCAAAGGTTTCTTCAAAATCGATTCCTTCGATTTGAGTGTAACCTTGGGCAACTAACCTAGCTTTATTCCTAACAACGTTACCCGATTCATCCAACTTGTTCTTAAAGATCCACTTAGTACCAATTGTTGGTCTATCGTGGGGCCTAGGAACAAGGTGCCAAACTTGGTTGCGCTCAAATTGATTGAGTTCCTCTTGCATTGCTAGCAACCAATATGAATCAGCCTCGGCTTCGAGGACGTTCTTGGGTTCAACATGAGAAATAAATGCATAATGTCCACAAAAGTCATGAAGTTTAGAGCGAGTGGTTACCCCTTTTGATACTTCACCTATGACGAGGTCCTTGGATGGTGAGGATTGTATCTCCAATCCTTTGGAAGTTGTTGAGTAGGCTCCACATCATTTGTTTGATTTTCATTTCCTTGAACCTCTTCTACTTTAGATTCACTTCCTTCATCATCCTTTGGCTTGTCTCCCATAGTAGGTGTATCCTCCAAGGTCACTTTCTCCAAGCCTTCATCCAAAGCATCTATTTCTACAACATTCTTAATAAACAAGTTAGATTCTTCAAACTTAACATGTATAGATTCCTCAATAGTCAAAGATGATTTATTGAAGATTCTATAAGCTTTACTAGTATTAGAATAACCCACAAAAATTGCCTCATAAGCTTTAGCATCAAATTTTTCTAAATTATCTTTTGTATTTAAAACAAAACATTTGCATCCAAAAACCTTGAAATATGAAACATTTGGTTTTCTAGAAAAGTACATTTCAAAAGAAGTTTTTGAAGTATTTTTACACAAGAAAACACGATTTGATATATAGCATGATGTATTTACGGTCTCGGCCCACAAATAATGTGGTAGACCATATTCACTTAGCATTGTCCTAACCATCTCTTGTAAAATTCGATTTTTCCGTTCAACTACTCCATTTTGTCGTGGAGTTTTAGGACAAGAAAGTTCATGCTTAATTCCATGTTTTTCACAAAAAGTGGTAAAGGGTAGGTTAATGAATTCACCTCCTCTATCACTTCTTATTCTTAAAATTGAAACATCTTTTTCTTTTTCAACTCTTTTCTTAAAAGATTGGAAATATGAAAATGGTTAACTTTTGTGTTCAAGAAAGAAAACCCAAGTAAACCGTAAAAAGTCATCAACCAAAACAAATGCAAATCTATTCCCACTTAGACTTTTGGTTTGTGTAGGGCCAAATAGATCCATATGAATTAGCTCCAAAGGACGTGATGTCATGATATCCTTAATTGACTTGAAAGAAGACTTAGTTTGTTTCCCAAATTGACATGCGTCGCAAACTCGGTCCTTTTCAAAACTCAAGCAAGGAATACCTTTCACCATTTCCTTTGTGTTTAACCTAGATATATGGTCAAATGAAATATGGCCTAATCTTCTATACCACAACCAAGAGTCGTCATCGAGGGCTTTTAAATAAGTAATATTACAAGACATATTTGACATATCTATCATATAAACATTACTTTCACGAAAACCGGAAAACACACACAAGTATTAGAAATTCTATCAATTACTTTACAAGCTACATTATCAAAAACTATATCAAAACCTTTATCACAAAGTTGACTAACACTCAAGAGGTTATGCTTGAGGCCATCAACTAAAACAACATTCTCAATTAAAGGGGATGTGCCGAGTTTTACATTACCAATACCGATGATTTTACCCTTGGCATCATCTCCGAAGGTGACAGTGCCACCTTCATGGTATCTTGATAGGGTTGCAAAGTTGTTGATGTCCCAAGTCATGTGCCTTGAGCAACCACTATCAAGATACCACAATCCTCTACGTCGTTGGGCCTTGGAAGGTACCTACATCATTTAACAAAATTGTTGACTTTGGTACCCAAATTTTCTTGGGTCCTTGAAAGTTAGTGTTTCGAACCCAAACATTATGACAAGATGCACTTAATCTATCATAGCAAAAATTAGCTAAGTGCCCTTTCCGCCCACAATGTGAACATGAGAACACTCTTCCATACATAAATGCATGATGTGTGTGTGAAGTGTGAGCATGTCTTGGGGTTTGCCACGATGTAAAGGTTGTGTGGTATGAACATGATCATGAGCATGGTAAACATTTTTCTTAGGGGCTTGTTTCTTAGGAAACATGGCCTCTATCTTCTTCTTATCAAACTCACAATTTTTCAAACAATTCCTAATGAGTCTATTCTTTCTTTAAGCATGGTAATCTCATTAGAATCAATTAGTGGGGACTTGCCTTTACAAGAAATCTTATATTTGTCAAAATCTTTTTGGGTGGAAACAAGAGTGGAAAGTAATTCATCTTTTTCTTTAGAAAGAGTAAAAACTTGATGATTAAGAGATTCATTTTCCTTTTTCATTTTTAAATACTTTTTCTTAAGAAAATCATAGTTATGTGATAATTCTACAAAAGCTTCTCCTAGTTCATCCATGGAAAGTTCATCATTAGGAGAAGTGGAAGAGGTTACCTTGCTTGTGCTTTCATTGGCCATGAAGCACATGTTGGCGGTGTCGATTTCCTCCTCGGATTCGCTCTCGGAATCCCATGTAGCTTTCATTGTCTTCTTCTTGTAGGGCTTCTTGGAGGTGGAAGGCTTTATTTTATCCGGACACTCCGCCACTATGTGTCCCGGCCTTTGACAATTGAAGCAAATAATCTTCCTTTCTTCTTTACCTCCTTGCCATCTCCTTCTTCCTTGAAATTTAGCTTTGTTGTACATCCTCTGGACGTTCTTCACAAGAAGTGAGAGCTCTTCGTCATCTTCTTCTTCATCGTCTTCGTCGGAGTGTGTGGATTGACTTTTGAAGGCTATAGTCTTCTTCTGGAAGGAGCTATGTCCTCCCTTACTTTCCTCTCCATCTCATGGGTTTTGAGGTTCCCAATGAGACCAATTAGCTCCATCTCCTCCTTGTCATTGAGTTCCTTCAAGGTGGTTGCTTTTACTTCCCATGAAGGAGGAAGAGCCCGGATGATCTTTTTAACTCTTTGATCGTTGTCGATAGCATCACCTAGAGAAGAAAGTCCATTAGTGATATTTGTAAATCTTGTAACCATATCATTTATGGTTTCATTTTCTTGCATGCAAAAATTCTCATATTGGGACCGAAGAAGGTCTATTTTAGCCTTCTTCACTTGTGAAGTCCCCTTATGTGTAACTAGCAAATGTGTCCAAATTTCATATGCGGACTTGTAATGAATAACTCTAGCTATATCATCATCATTAAGGGCTTGAAGAAGTGCATAGTGAGCCCTAGCATTGGCATCAAATTCTTTGGTCTCTATTTCGGACCAAGTGGATTCATCACTGGGGGGTGCACTAAAGGGTTTGGTCACGACCTTTGCAACTCGACTACCTAGAGATTGCAAGAAAACGGTCATCTTAACCTTCCATATGGAAAAGTTAAGTCCATCAAACTTAGGGGGTGTCTTAATACCATCGGCCATCTTTACTAAGTGAGAATGAATGAAATGATTAGCAATATTAGGATCTCTCTAAGGTTGTTAAGCCAAGAGCCTAGTAACCAAGCTCTGATACCAATTGAAAAACACCTAGAGGGGGGGGTGAATAGGTGTAATTGCTAATCTAACAATCTTTTTAAAATTAAGATGGATGAATGATGCAACGATCTCTCAAAACAAGACTAAGAGCCGAATACCCCGTGAGAGGTTCTGAACTCCTTCCTCCCAATTCCCCTTGAATGGGTTAGAGGTGCGCAATGCAACCTTGTTGTATGAGAATTGATCGACAAAATATCAATGAATGAATAATAGGCAATGATGAAGAGCACACAAGATATCACAAGTAGAGGAAGCAAAAATACTTGAAACAATAAGCAATAGAGAGCAATTGAAAGTAAAGCGAAATAGAGAGTAAGGGCAAAAGACAATCGCAAACACAAGTATTTGTTTCGAGGTTCGAGCCACCGCTCTACTCCCCGCCTTCACCTCCGTGAAGGGTTTCCACTATCTACCGAGGACGCTTACAACGGTCTACCGAAGACGGAGCACCGAGCTCCACTAATTACAATAACCTCTACCGAAGAGGTGTCTCCACAAGAACAAGAAGAGGAACAAGTAACAAAAGTGATCACAACAAGATCACTAAACTCTTTTACAAACTCTCACTCTTTTACAACTTCCTTATAGAATGAGTAAGGGATTTTTGGCTCTGAGAAAACTCAGTTGTAGAGATGATTTTTGCTGGAGAACACAACTGAAAACAAGCTCAAGAAAGAGTTGAAAATGAAGAGCTTAAACACTTTTCTTCTCTTTTGAAAACTATGAAAACTTGAGGATTTTTCTTAGTGTTTTGTAAGAGACTCTTCTCCTCTATTTATAGGGAGAGAAATAGGTTAAAAACAATTTATTTTAAGCTTATTTGCTCTGAAAAAGATCTCCAAAACCTCAGAAAAAGTCTGCCAAAACAGATTAAAAAGACAGATTTCAGAATTGCACAAAAGAGGAAAGAGCCGTTGGGCTTTTGCAGGCCTGGCGGTCGACCGGGCCGGTCGGCCGCCAGCTCTGCTGGCAAAGAGCCGTTGGGCTCGGGTCGACCGGTCCGGTCGACCGTCCTCTAAGAGAAAACACAGTTTCTTCGGGCGATCGACCGGGGCGGTCGACCCAGAAAACCCGAGAGCAACTGCTTACAGTCGGTCGACCCGGGCGGTCGGCCGACAGACGTGCACAAACGTGCACGTCCTGGCACTGGCGCCGGTCGACCGTGTCGGTCGGCCGGTCAGCCTGAAACAGGAAAAACAGCAGGATTTTTGAAGTTGAAAAATTTTGTAAAAAATGTTTTGAAGAAAGGAAAGCTAAGTAATATGCTGGAAAGAGTATACATACATGATATAAACATGATATTTATATTTGTAAAACTTAGGGTCATGTATATATATTTACTAAGGCATAAAACAAAAGTTTTGACCATGAAAACTTGAATACAAAAACGTCTGAGTGTATCCTAGAGCCAATTTCCAAAACTCAAACTTTAACAATCTAATTCTTACATTGGTTCTAAGTACTACAAGTGCTTCAAGAGGGCTTTTCACCATAAGGTCTTCAATACTTGATTCTTGAGCCCAAATGAGTTGACTTGAGTCCAAAACACTTTTCTTTAGGGAAGAATCCTTCTAGTTTGGTTAGAGCCCTGAAACACACTTAAACAACAAACTTTATTAGTACAAATAACTAATATGTTTTGTAATCATCAAAACACACTAAACACGGGTGATTGTAACCTTGGGCCAACATATGAGGCGCTCCAAATACTAATAGATATTTGGCATACTATGATCACCACTCATGAAGGCACTACACAAGTAAAGAAAGTAAAAATTTATTTGCTCAGTTCACAATATGATAGTTTTTATGCATGATGGTGAATCTATTGATGATATGCTTATCTGATTCACTACTATTACTAATGGATTCATTTCATTAGGTAAGCTTATTAACAATAATCAAAAGGTGCTGAAAATCAATAGAGCACTTCTTAAAGCTTAGGAAGTAATAGCTATCAATTTAAAAGAGTTCAACGACAAGGAGAAAATGGACTTCACTGGTTTCGTGGGAAACTTGAAGACTCATGAAATAGAGATGAAGGCAAGAGATGATCGTGAGCCTCGAAAGAAAGCTAAAGTTACATTCAAAGCATCTCCAAGAAAGCTCAAGAAGAAAAGTGTTGCCACTCCAAGTATCTTAAATGATGAGCAAGAAGATGATGAAGAACTCACTCTCAAGTGAACAACTGAGAAGAATGTACCACAAGAATCAAAAGAGAAGTGTCTAAATAGAAAGGTGGTAAGAAAAGAAAGACAAGAGAAAAGTAATAAAAGCCACCACTTGCGATTCAGATAGTTGAACCGAAAGTGGTATTGATTCCCCACACATGTGCTTCATGGTCCAAGGGGATGGCCCTTTGAGGTAAATTCGGAATCTCATTTTGATGATATTTGTATGGATGAATTATAAGAAGCATTTGAATAACTTTTTGATAATATGATATTATTAAAAAGAATTTTTGAAATTAATAGAAAATTGAGGTTTTACAAAATAAATTGAGTATATTTTCAAAAGATAATGAAATCTTATCTCTTTCTCTTCAAAATACCAAAAGGATTTTGATGTTTATAAATTTTTTTTAAAGATAAATTTCCTAGTTTTCTCAAAAAAGAGATTTATTTTGAAGAATAAAATTGATTGTTTGGGCTCAATATTGAGCCAATGTATTTTTGAGCATATGAATATTAGAATTCTCATTTCAAAAGAAACAACTCACATATTCATGTACATACTTTACGGCATGCACACATACATCTTACTCATAAGTATACCCATGTGTATTCTTGTTCATATTGTGGCAGTAAAGGCCATCTTACAAAATTTTATTATGATACAGTAAAATTTTCAAATAAAAATATTTGGCTTCGAAATGCTAACATCCAACGACCCAAGAAAGTATGGGTACCAAAAGACACACCTATTTTATTTAATGTAGGTGTGTCCTTTCTCAAAATATGAGAGAGTTTGGCTCCTAGGTGGTGGATGCACATGGAGCATGATGGACAAAACAAACTGAATGCACTACTATCAAAGAGTTAAGGTGAAAAGACCACCTTAGTTTGGAGTGTAGGGAGAGAGGAGATAGATGAGATAGAGGAAGATAGCACAGAGATTGGAAGACAAAGGAGCGAGAAATGACGCATGCAACATGCTACAACAGTGCACGGCAAGGAGCCGGTCACCGATGCAAGGAGCCAGTCGACCGCCCGGTCGACCGGTGTGCACGAGCTACACAGACACAGAACAGTCGACAGACCGTTGCAGGGAAGCGGTCGACCTCCCGATCGACCGACTGAAAGGAGCCAAGTCTCGTCGTGGCATAGGTCGGTTGACTGACAGACGCTTTTTTGCTATTATTTATAGATTCAGTTCCTTTCTTGGTTGGGGTCGAATTTAATCAGGGTTTCCTAATACCCTAGGACTCTGTGGCTATAAATAAGGGCTAGAGCCCTCATGAATTGTATCCCTGAAAGTTCACTCAAGTATCCCTCTGTATTAGTTTGTATTGATTATTGAATCAATAAAATCTCTCTCTCCCTTGCCCCGAGGATGTAGGCATGTTGCCGAACCTTGTTAAATACTATGTTGATTGCTTTTCTCTATTGTTCTCTATTCTTATCGTGTTGGGTACTGTTTTCCATTGATTTTGCAAAAGGGAAAACTTACAAAAAATTGTCGAGGAGCTAAATTACAAGTAATTTTTTGTAGTAAGAAGATTACATGTAGATCTCCTCTGAGGTTTCTAGAGAAGTGTGCCAGTAGGAATCTGCTCAACGTGCGATCACTTTATCCCTTTGACGATGCGATCGATCAGACAATCGGACTGCCGCCTGATGGGTTCCCTTCTCGCCTGGTTCGGGGAATCGGAGAATAGAAGGTCGGTAGAGCCCTCTTGTTACTTCTCGAGCTGCCTTTGCTTAGGAATTTCTTCTCGCCTGTTCCGGAGATTCCTTGAGAGAGAGGAAGATCTTAGGGTATTAGCATCTTGATTAGAGAAGTAATTTTCTGAATTCTTGGAAGTAAGAGAGCAGATCTCTGTCCTTAGCCGTCTCTCCTCTCTTTTTTCAGCCTCCTCTCTGTATGCCTCTGGTAGGATATTTATAAGGAGTAAGGGTATAATTGTCCTAAAAATCTGAAAACAAATTGAGTCAATCTGTTTTACATCTGGAAAGTAGCCTTGCCGCGAGGTTAGAGACAGCTTTCGCGAAGCTAGGAATAGCAAGTAGCGCTGATCTCTTGATCTGCTCTGCTAAATGAGGGATGCTCCTTGATTCTTTCCAAATAATTGAAAGATCTCCCCTGATCTTCTACCTGATTAGGAGAGTCAAAAGATTATCACAAGCAACTGCCAAATTTGATCTCAATCAACATGATCTCATCTGGAGATTTGCTTAGTCAAAATGACTATAAAGGACTCGCAGCGGAGTCGTTGCGTTGAGCTCATAGCAGAGCTGGGAGAAGCTTCTGGCGAAGATAGAAGAAAGCTCTCAGCGAAGCAAGATAAAACCTGTGGCGAAGCAACCAGTCAACCTTTGTACGGCTTGCGTGGAGCTTCAAGCGAAGCTACCTTTCTACAAAGTTAACTGAGCATTTTCAGGCGAAGCTGTAAGTTACTCTCTGGAGCTATGAAAAGCTTCATGAGAAGCTATCGAGAAAGCTTCGGACGAAGCTAGAATTAGCTTCAGGCGAAGTTATAAGTTAGCTCTCTGATGAAGCTATGAACAGCTTCAAGGCGAAGCTAGACAAACTTAGTCTCTCAGGTGAGGCTATCCCTTTGGGCTCATGTGATGCTAAGTGTTGAGCTAACTCAGTATCTTAGACCTGCTTAGGTCTCTTCAAAGGCAATCTTGGCTTACTGTCTGCTTCACTGGATCAGTAGAGTCCAAGTCGCTGATTTGTCCCTCGGGGATGGGTAGAAACTGGTCGTCAGCTTGTCTGCGACTTGTCTTTTATAAATGTCGACAAGTTAGACATCGTTCAGACTGGTTGGAAAGCTGTCTGAGGTTTGTCTTTTTGAGTGTCAACAAGACCCCCTTCAAAGTTTTCGTAAATCCGCAATGGGATGGTTCGGATTTCAAAATACTTTGAATTGCCTCGGGTGTTAAAAAGGGAGCATTCACCAAGTAGAATTTCTCAAAGAAATTAGAACTTTGACTAAAAATTATTCAGAGGTTAGGAACGTGATAAAATCAGTCTGAGTATGAGAACTCATTAGGGACAAAGGAGAGCAGATCTGAATCCGTCTGTTCAGAGGTAATGTGGACATAACAGGTTAGGAATCGCTAGAAAAGAGGGTTCGCTGTTCAGAGGTGGTAAACTGGACATAACAACGAGAAGAGTCCCTACCGGACTGGAAAGTTAGATCTGGATATCTGTCAATTCAGAGGTGACGAGCTGGACTTAACTGATTAGGAATCACCAGACACGACGCCTTGTCGTTTAGAGGTGACGAACTTGACATAACGACAAAGAAAGGTGAGATTGGATATTCATCGGTTCAGAGGTGACGTACTGGACACAACCGATTAGAATTATCAAACTCGGAATGTTTACTGTTCAGAGGTGACAAACTAGACATAACAGTGAATAAAAAAAGGGAGACTTGGCTATCTGTCGGTTCAGAGGTAATATGGACATAACTGATTGAGAAGCCACCAAGCTTGAAATTTTGTCATTCAAAGGTGACGAATTGGACATGATGACAAAGAAATAGTCCCTACTGGACTAAAAGATGAGACTTGACTATCTGTCAGTTCAGAGGTAATATGGACATAACCGATTGAGAAGCCACCAAGCTCGAAATTTATCATCCAGAGGTGACGAACTGGACATGATGACAAAGAAATAGTCCCTACTAGACTGAAAGATGAGACTTGGCTATCTGTCGGTTCAGAGGTAACAAGGACATAACTGATTGAGAAGCCACTAAGCTCGAAATTTTGTCATTCAGAGGTGACAAACTGGACATGATGACAAAGAAATAGCCCCTACTGGACTGAAAGATGAGACTTGGCTTTCTGTCGGTTCAGAGGTAATATGGACATAACCGATTGAGAAGCCACCAAGCTCGAAATTTTATTATTCAGAGGTGACGAACTGGACATAATGACAAAGAAATAATCCCTACTGGACTAAAAGATGAGCCTTGGCTATCTGTCGGTTCAGAGGTAATATGGACATATCCGATTGAGAAGCCACCAAGCTTGAAATTTTGTCATTCAGAGGTGACGAACTAGACATGATGACAAAGAAATAGTTCCACTGGAGAAAAATAAGACTTGATTATTAACTCCATGAGGATTTTGATATCTCCTTCGGATGTTATTTAGAATAAATTGTCAGAGGTATATTGTTAACGTGATACCCAGAAAAGTCCACTGAGGACTGTAAAGAGAAATAATAGACTTCAAGGGGAGTCTACCAGAAACTCGCTGGGGAGTTAGAAAATGAATTCCATAAGAGATTATATGTCAGAGGTAATCATAACGTGACAAAAAGAATCCGTAGGAATTCATGGGAAAGGATTATTCCTAAAAAGTTGTCAGAGGTACACTGTTAACGTAACAACCAAATCCCTTACTAAAAATTTGAAAGGAGATTTTGTCAGAAGTAATCGTGACAGCTTCTCCACTCAAGGATTTGTAAAGCAACTTGTCAGAGGTGTGATGTTAACTTGATAAGGATTAATTTACTGTTAGAGGTATTTGAACATAACAATAATTGAGTGGACCTGTCATTCTATTGAAGAGAACGACAAGTGGAGTTTGCTCTGCTAGGGATATAGCAAGATCGGCAAGGAAAAAGTTTTACTGTCAGAGGCGTGAGCTTTAAGCATGACAGTTGTAATCTGTTTTTAGGAAAATGAATACAGCCTTTTGGGTCCTACCATTCCATGGACGGGAATTGGTAGGGGACTTTGGTGAAAAAAGCGGGATCAGGTCCCTTAGGATTTTTAGCAAATCCTCAACTATCAACGGATTTGTATGCCTTTACCAACTACCGTTTGAGTTGGGCTAGCCATGCTATTCCCCTCCGCATGACGAGTTGTTGAGGATTTTATATTAGGCTTAGAAACCAATGTTTTCCTCTAGCCTTATTCACCGAAGGCTTCAGATCGTGTCACATAAAGTGAATATTTCTGTATTCCATTGGTGACCTCTAAAATCTCACTGGGGATTAAAGATTTAAGTCTAAACTTCATGGGAAATTTGTCGGGTAGATCGACATTTCTCGTGGAGCGTCCTTTTGTTCATCAAGACTTTGGTTTTCAGCTGATCTTCGTGTCTAGATATGGAGTACAAACTTCACAGGAAATATATCAAGTAAATCGAGATTCCTCGTGGAGTTTCACTTTTGTTCGTCATAATCAAGACTTTAGTAACAGCTGATCATCGAATCTGAATATGAATGTGAAAACATTAGAAAGGTCCTGCAAGGATGCATCACGAACCTGTTGGCCCAAGGCTTTCCACCCTAGTTTTGATGATGATTAACTCATGTAGTTGTTTTTACTAATAATCTTGTGTTGTTTAAGTTTCAGATCATTAACCAAGATATTAGTTGGTGATTAGCATCAACAAGGAGTTTAGAAGCTTTTCATGGTGATTCCAGGGCCAAAGCATCAAGATCATACCTTGCCTAGCTCATGGATCACGGTGTTTGTGGATTGAGTCGCCTTGAAGATGAAGATCATCAAGAAGACTTAGGTATCCATAGTTTAGTGTGTTTTAGATCCATTGTAAAGCTTAGTATAGTTGATATGCTCAAGTGCACAAACACACACATTTTATGTTTGGTTTTTGGTTTTCATGGATAGTTGATCAAAACAAGTTTAAATGGTTTATATGTATAATAGATGTATTCTAGTTATACATACATGCTTAAACATCTTAAACAAACTTAATTTGACTTTCCTATTCATGTATTGAAAAATCAAGTTTGATAAAAATACAAGTGTTGGTTTTGATAAATTTGTAAGACACAAAAATGAATTGATATGTTTGATATATGTCTTGAAATTTTTATCACTTGTTTGTGTTTCAATATAAAATGTTAAAACTATTTTTATGGATTTTTAGAAGACTTAAAAGATTTTTTAAAATATTTTTAAACTATTTTTCTCACCCAGTTTTCTGTTCCAGGCTTCAACAAGTCGACTAAGTCAGGTTAGTAGTCGACTTGGGATGAAGTCGGTCGACCGGGCCGGTCGACCGACGTGTGCACAGATCTGTGCACGTTTGGCAGCTCTGGGATGGTCGACCCGGGCGGTCGACCGGGTCTGAGAGCAGTGCTCTCTGTTTGTTTGGGTCGACCGGGCCGGTTGACCGTGGTTGCCCAACGGTCACATTTTAGACCGTGGCGGTCGACCGGGCCGGTCGACCGTTAGCCTGTCAGGCTGCCACATCAGCCTAACGGCTAGTTTTCTGATGGGCCTATATAAACCCCAATTCTTTGGGATTTTGGCCAAGGTTTTTAGAAGAGAAAAATCCCTGTTTTCCTGAGTTTAAAATAAGTTTTCAAAAGAGTTTTTGGGCTTTAAACTTCTCATCTTTATTGTTTGGGTTTTTGAAAAATCAAAGAAAACTAGGTTTTGGGAGATTGCATTGATTTTCATTTTCTATCATTTACAAGAGATTTCCAATTAGTTTTCTTTGTTGCTTGTTCCAAAAACACCTAGTTTCCACACTTGAGCTATCTTCTATCCTAATCTATTTAGGATCTTGTTTTACGGAAAAGAGAAAAGAAAGAGAGATTGTTTGTGGTCTTTGGAACCACTTGTTGTAAAAACACCTTGTTCTTTGTGTATCCCTCTTGGTAGAGGTGATCGGGTGATTGTTTGCTCCCTCTAGTGAGAGGTGGAGTTTGGTTTGTAAACCCAATTCGGTAGAGGTGTTGTGTTGTTTGGCTACGGGCCTATCCCTCGGTTGTGTGGTGGTTGTTTGAGAGAGGAGTTTGGTACTCCTAGAGTTGTAACAAATCCTCTTCGGTAGAGGTTCCCTCGGTGGGAGATAGTGGATTGGAAATCCTACACGGTGGTGTAGGCGGGGATGTAGAGCTAGGGGCTCGAACCTCGAAACATATCTTGGCCTTTGCGTTTGATCCATTGTCTCTCAAACCTCTCTCTCATTTATTTGTGTAAAGCATCATACTTCATTCATATCATATATTGCTTATGTTTAGCATAATTCATATTGCCATATCATATCTATTTGCTTGTGTTGCCTTGCATCTTTTATATTGTTCATCCTATATGCTTGGCTTGATTGTGTGTGTGCCTCACTTATACTTAACCACAAGAGCTTCACATAGCACCTCAACCTATTCAAGGGGAATCAAGAGGAGTTAGTCCAGAGCCCTTTACGGGGAATTCGGCTACACTTGTGTGTTGTATTAAGTGTGATTGCAAAATTTGCATTAGCTTCCGCATTTAGCGCATTTAGTTCCTAGATTAGCACTTACACCTATTCACCCCCCTCTAGGTGTTTTCAAATGGTATCAGAGCTAGTGCTCCTGATACTTAGGCTTAACATCCTAGGAGTGAGATCCATTTGTTTGCTAATCTTCATTTGTATTTGCACATTTGTTTGCTTGCACACATTTTAGTTTGCACTCATGGATAGCCTCCTATGTTTGATATTTCTAGACTTGATATTTGAAAGGTTAAGATGAATTGCTATTTGAAGACCTAGGTTTGCATGTTCACCTTGCCATTACTAAGGAATCATACCTTAGTAATAGCAAGCATATTAAGGCCAATGCAATGGCCCTAAAGGCACTTAGAGCATCACTTCACAAAGATTATTTACATGTGTTTGCTTTATGATTCAACATTTGCAGTTTTGAGTATTTTGACTTCTCTCGAGCTACCAAAGATTATCGAAAAGAAGAGAAGTTCTAGGAGTTTTGAGTCCGAAGAACATTGCTTCATGGTCCAAGGGAATGACTCCCTTGAGGTACACTCGAACACTCAACTAGATGCTAGTTCTAATTCATATTGCAATGATTGTCTAGAAGCACAAGCTATGAATGAAGAACTTGCTAAAAAATTGTGAAAGTTTGATTTCTAAATACAAAATTTTGAAAAAGGAGAATCTTGTTTTAAAAGAAGAAAATAAAAATTTGTCTTCTAAAATTGAGATTGTTTTGCAAGAGAAGGAAGAGGTGTTTAGTGAATGTGACTCACTTAGATCTCAACTAGACCTTGCACTAAAAGAAAATAATGTTTTAAAATCTAAAAATGATTGTGAAACACTTTTGAAGAAAAATAAAAATTTGTCTTCAAAAGTTGATTTTGTTTTAAAAGAGAATGTTGCTTTGAAAAATAAAATTTTTATATTTCAAATGAGTTGAATGTTTGTTTAGATAAAAACATTGTTTTATAAAATAAGATTGATGCATATGTTTGCCATGCTAGGGTAGTATCACACACTTCACCATTGCATGCCACACTTCTTCTTCTAAGATTAATGATGATATGTGTTGCTTAAGAAGAAGGTTGATTGTTTGGGCTCCACTATGAGCCAATGTGCCATGAACCACTCACGCTTGGAAACCTTGGTTCGAAAGAAACAAGTTCCATCCTTTATACTTGCACACCCTCCACGGCATACACATGCTCCACATGGACACCCATCACAAGTATGCTCATGTGTACACTTGTACACATTGTGGACGTAAGGGCCACCTTGCTAAATTTTGTTTTGATCGTATACATGATTGTAATTAGCAAAGAATTTTGTTTGGGTTAGAGAAGGTACTAACCCCTATGGACCCAAAAAAGTATGGGTACCAAAGACCACTCCTAAGATTTTTAATGTAGGTGTGGGCTCTCACATGACGTGAGAGTAGCGGCACTTGGAGTGGATGATGCGTCCGAGCTTAAAGAAATCAATTGGATGCATCACTTTCAAGGGAAGATTTGGTGGAGAGGACCACCATGTTTTGGAGACAAGGGAAGTTGCCTCATAGGTTTTGGTAACGGTCTCTAACTCCTTATCATTATTGTTTACATGCTTTCCATGTTATCTTTCATAGCATGTTTCATTGTTTAGTGATTAGTATGAAAATGCCATGCTTATTAGACTTGTGATATACATGTTTAGTTATTTTGAGACACCCATGTTTAATATGGATAAATTCTTTTGTGTTCTCACTATTTGGTTGCTATTGCGTATATCATAGTTCTAATACATGTGGATTTTCTTAATAATCATGTTTATATTTTTTTTTCATGTTTATTTATCGTGTTTTGATGCTTAATGATTTGAATATATGTTAATTGTTAGTTTCATTAAGACTAGGATTTATACTTGTACATAGAGTGGGCCACAAATAAATCCATATATGTTTGTGCTTGAATGCTTATTGTTCCCATTAGATGTATTAGTATAGTCTAGTTTTGATGATCCATACATTTTAGACTTGTATTCATATTTTTGGATTTGTTTTATGATTGTGTGTTTCACTTCATGTATATGTTTGTATTGCCAAACTTTAAGATATATATATGAATACCCCTTTAGTCATTTGCTTTCATGCAAATCTACATATGGACTCAATTGTGTTTAGGGATATATATGTATATTTCTTGTTTGACAAAACATACATATGCCTTGATATGAAAATGTTTTAATGAAAATTTTGGTTTTTCATGTTTCCATGTGTTTTTGTTTAACTTCATGTATATGTCCATTTTATCTAAATTATTAGATATACATGAATATCCTTTTGAGTCACGTGCCTTCATGCATATATCCTTGTGGACTCGTTGTGCTTAGATATGTATGTATACTTTAATTTGTATAAAACATACATATACTTGAATTAAATAGTTTTTGATGATTTTCATGTTTTCTTGTGTAAAAGAATATTGAGCTAAATTGTATATTTTCATGATCATGTTCTTCACATTGTATTTGTACACTCGCATTTCTTATTTACTCATGTGTTTGTTTTCATGAGTCATATTTATGCTTCATTGACTTGAGTGTTTGATATCATGTGGATTTCATGTTTTATGAAAAACTATTTGTTGTATTTCTTGCTTGAAGGATTTCGTACTAGTTTAAAAGATTTTCCATTTAACTAGCTACGGTATTCTTCATTTTGGTAGAGTTTTTTCAAACAAACCTTATTTTTCAAATCTATTTTTGAAAACCCCTACCCTTTACGGGAGGTTGGATGGGAGTCCATGCCTTGTATGTTTATATTGAAAATCATTTTAAACTTGTGCATGAGATGGGAGGTAGTTATATGAGTTATACCATGCTTTTATTGTTATGTCAATGGTATCATTGAACTCTTTCAATTGGTATCATTTTGATCTTTTTATATACTCATATATATTTGTGTATGTATATTTTCATTTGGTATCATCTATTGGTGATTGGTACTCGTTCTATTTCATACACATATACTTGTTTATTTGTGCTATTATATTTCTCTATCTTAAGTACAAATCTTGTTTATGCTAGAGCTTGAGCTTCAACTTCATTTCAATTGATTTAGTTTCAATTGGTATCCTATTTCAAGCCTACGCATAGCTTTTGTTGGTATTTCATAAAGGGAGAAAATTCGATTTTCATATTTCAATGGTATTTAGTTTTCCACTCCCTTACTTTATGATAGAAAATAGTCATTTCAATTATTTATATGACTTAAAAAGAAAATACTATCTATTGATATCAAGATGTTTATTTGAAAATTTTAAATTGGAATCTAAAAATTTTGTTAAAGAAAAATATTCAAAAGTTTTGATTTATATTGACTATATGCAAGGAGAGCTTAACATCTCTTCTACATATAGATTCATGTTGAGTGTATCTTATATTGAGGAGCTTAACATCTCTTCTTTATGCGGTACACGTGGTAGGGGAGCTTCACATCTCCTCTTATGAATTACATAATGTGTGTTATGTGAATTAGGGCTTAACATCCTCTTTCATGTAATGCATATGTGTAGGAAAGCTAACTTAGCGTCTTCCTCTTCATGAATGTATATAGCATATAACATTTATTGATCATTGTTTACTTTCAATTGGTATCAAGATGCTTCATTGACATATTTTCAATTGATATTCTAATTGATTGTCACCCTTATTGACCTTGTTTTTGTTTTTTAGACAAAAAGGGGGAGAACATTGTTTTAATGTTTTGATTGACAAAAGGGGGGAGACAGATTTTTATCCCTCATTTTATTGTTTTGATTGTTTACCCCTTTGTTGATGATTGACAAAAAGGGGGAGAATTATTGAGAGTTTAACATGCATATAAAACACAAATTATTCTATGCATGATTGGTACATGTTTTTATATGCATACTTATGTTTTTGCATATATTAAGTTTTATTGGTATCTAGAGCATCTAGTGTTTTTGTTAATGTTTATTAATTTAATTGGTATCTAGAGCTTCTAGAATATGTTTATGTGTTTTATGCATGTTGATGCATACAAGTTTATGTACATTCATTGCATATCTTTTGTTTATTTGTTTATGCATGAGTTAAGGGGGAGCTTCTTTGAAGCTTAACTTTAATCCATGCATATATAACTCCATGAGTTTTGTCATCATCAAAAAGGGGGAGATTGTTGGCCCAAAGGCCTTCCACCCTAGTTTTGATGATGATTAACTCATGTAGTTATGTTTACTAATAATCTTGTGTTGTTTAAGTTTCAGATCATTAACCAAGATATTAGTTGGTGATTAGCTTCAACAAGGAGTTTAGAAGCTTTTCATGGTGATTCCAGGGCCAAAGCATCAAGATCATACCTTGCCTAGCTCATGGATCACGGTGTTTGTGGATCGAGTCGCCTTGAAGATGAAGATCATCAAGAAGACTTAGGTATCCATAGTTTAGTGTGTTTTAGATCCATTTGTAAAGCTTAGTATAGTTGATATGCTCAAGTGCACAAACACACACATTTTATGTTTGGTTTTGGTTTTCAAGGATAGTTGATCAAAACAAGTTTAAATGGTTTATATGTATAATAGATGTATTCAAGTTATACATACATGCTTAAACATCTTAAACAAACTTATTTTGACTTTCCTATTCATGTATTGAAAAATCAAGTTTGATAAAATACAAGTGTGGTTTTGATAAAATTAGCAAGACACAAAAATGAATGATATGTTTGATATATGTCTTGAAATTTTTATCACTTGTTTGTGTTTCAATATAAAATGTTAAAACTATTTTTATGGATTTTTAGAAGACTTAAAAGATTTTCAAAATATTTTTAAACTATTTTTCTGACCCAGTTTTCTGTTCCAGGCTTCAACAGTCGACTAAGTCAGGTTAGTAGTCGACTTGGGATGAAGTCGGGTCGACCGGGCCGGTCGACCGACGTGCACAGATCTGTGCACGTTTGGCAGGTCTGGGACGGTCGACCCGGGCGGTCGACCGGGTCTGAGAGCAGTGCTCTCTGTTTGTTTGGGTCGACGGGCCGGGCCGGTCGACCGGGTTGCCCAACGGTCACATTTTAGACCGTTGGCGGTCGACCGGGCGGTCGACCGTTAGCCTGTCAGGCTGCCACATCAGCTAACAGCTAGTTTTTGATGGGCCTATATAAACCCCAATTCTTTGGGATTTTGGCCAAGGTTTTTAGAAGAGAAAAATCCCCAGTTTCCTGAGTTTAAAACAAGTTTTTCAAAAGAGTTTTTGGGCTTTAAACTTCTCATCTTTATTGTTTTGGGTTTTTGGAAAATTAAAGAAAACTAGGGTTTTGGGAGATTGTATTGATTTTCATTTTCTATCATTTACAAGAGATTTCCCAATAGTTTTTCTTTGTTGCTTATTTCCAAAACACCTAGTTTCCACACTTGAGCTATCTTCTATCCTAATCTATTTAGAATCTTGTTTTGTGGAAAAGAGAAAAGAAAGAGAGATTGTTTGTGGTCTTTGGAACCACTTGTTGTAAACACCCTTGTTCTTTGTGTATCCCTCTTTGGTAGAGGTGATCGGGTGATTGGTTGGTTGCCCTCTAGTGAGAGGTGGAGTTTGGTTTGTAAACCCTCTTCGGTAGAGGTGTTGTGGTTGTTGGCTACGGGCCTACCCTCGGTTGTGAGGTGGTTGTTTGAGAGAGGAGTTTGGTACTCCTAGAGTTGTAACAAATCCTCTTCGGTAGAGGTTCCCTCGGTGGGAGATAGTGGATTGAAAATCCTACACGGTGGTGTAGGCGGGGATGTAGAGCTAGGGGCTCGAACCTCGAAACATATCTTGGCCTTTGCGTTTGATCCATTGTCTCTCAACCCTCTCTCTCATTTATTTGTGCAAAGCATCATACTTCATTCATATCATATATTGCTTTTGTTGAGTATAATTCATATTGCCATATCATATCTATTTGCTTGTGTTGCCTTGCATCTTTTATATTGTTCATCCTTATATGCTTGGCTTGATTGTGTGTGTGCCTCACTTATACTTAACCACAAGAGCTTCACATAGCACCTCAACCCATTCAAGGGGAATCAAGAGGAGTTAGTCCAGAGCCCCACGGGGAATTCGGCTACACTGGTGTGTTATATAAGTGTGATTGCAAAATTTGCATTAGCTTCCGCATTTAGCGCATTTAGTTAGCACTTACACCATTCACCCCCCCCTAGATGTTTTTCAGAACCATCTTCGATAAATTCGACTCATTCAAGATCATCGTGAAGCCGAATTGATTGCCAAAAAAAGAATGCAGAGATGCTTGAAACTGATTCTATCTGTGGAAAGGGATTCCTTGAGTAGATAAAGCAGTCAGACGAGTCCGACTTGATGATCAGAGGTGTAATGTTAACATGATCACGCATAGTACTTCTTTGATTAGAGGTATAGTGTTAACGTGATCATGGATAGCACTTGTCGTTGGTTGGTATCAGGAGCGTGTCACCATTTGGATTCGCTAGGCGATAAGCTCCACTCGAGTAGAACTACTTTACTACGAAAGGTTGTCCTCATTTTGTGGTAGAATAACATATTCGAAACCCCTGCGCGTTTCTGACGTTGTTGGCTGTTGTGTCTCATCGGGGTCTGGTTATGCTGTGCAAGTTATTTGCCAGACCTAGTGCCATAGGCTATCGATTATCCTCTTCAGAACTGCTGAGAGAAGTGACTGGTGCGGTGTCATCTGCTGCAAGAGATATTGCAAGACTTGCCTTAGCTTTGAACTGACTTGAGTCCCATTGCTTTAGCCGTTGATGGAATAAGATCCATATCTTTTGAAAGTAGAGTTGACTACCTCCATACTCCCTTTCAGGATAAGAGTTAGGCAGTGACTTTTTTATGTTCTGACTTCAGAGTCAAAACAACTACTTCGATCAGTGCTTGGATTTTGTCTTTAAGGACATTGCACCTGCAAGTAGGATGATGAACCATCTTATGAAAAAGATAATAGTTGGGATCATTCGTTCGTCCCACTAAGTCTGGGCGTCTAGCCTCTGACAACTTGAGCTTGTTGCCTTTATTGAGCAAGTGAAAAAGTGTCACCACATGCTCATCTTTGAAGGAGTATTGCCTTTGATACTCTGAAGTCCTATTGGAGTTACCTTTCTTTGATCGAGTTCCTCCATATACTTCCAATACTGATGTATCAGAAGATTCAGCTGTGTCATAGCTTTTGTTGTTGATTCCCACCCGCTTTGGGGGTCTCAAACTTTTAGCTGATTTTTCAGGTACCTCGGCTTGTTCAATAAGCTCCTTCCAAGTTGTGGGCTTTGACGTCTCCCATACGAACTTTCACTTTGTCGAGAAAGTTATGCCTACACGTCTGAAGCAACATAAGCAAAGGCATACCTGCAGGGCACATGAGAGAAAGGTTGCGGAATCTCTCTATGTAATCCCGTACAGATTCTTCTCCTTTCTGGACTGTCGAAAGGAGCGTGCCCATGGTCACCTCAGTGTCATCCTCATAGAATCGGGAGTGGAATTAGGTTTTCAAGTCAAGCTAGGAATTGATGGAGCTCGTGGGGAGACTCCTGAACCAATCAAAGGCTGACCCCTTGAGAGTGCCAATAACAGTCTGGTTATGATAGCATCATTACCTACTACATTACGGTTTGCAATCGGAAGTAGTAAATGTGCTGATTTGGCGAGCTCTTGCCATCATACAAGTGCAAACATTGGTGGCTTGAATTTTGGTGGATATGGGACTGAATCCCATTCCAAGGGGTAAGGACGGACCGCCCTACTTTCTTCAGTTCTTCCCTTTGGGTTAGGGATGCGATCTGAGCCTGGATGCCTTTGATCACTTCGGCATCGATTAGAAGAGCCCTCCTTTGAATGATCAGTCTTGGAAGGTTCATTGTTATTGTTCTCCTCATTTTCTTGATTACTACCGGTTGTGTTATCATTGTTCGGCTTGTTAGGAGCTAAGCCAATATTTGCCAAATATTGTCCAAGACTTTTTGCTGGGCCTTGGAAGTCTGCTCTTGCGCCTCCATGCGATGACGGAGATCACCATCATTGTTGCTATTAGCCATGTTGGCTGATACAAACCTTGCCTGCACAGAGTTGATGGTGGCGGAGGAAGCGTAGCCGCTGGCTTCTTCTTCATCATCAGACCATTGGAATTGTGTCTCAATTGTTCTGGCAACATAGCTTCTGAGGAAGAAGGTTGTCTATAATTACAGGGTATTGTATCTTGGAAGACACCCTTTGTTCAACCAGAACCTGACCTAAGATGGGCTATAGTCGGGTCCTGGAGAACTGAATGAGGGAGTGTGAACCCCATGTTCCTTCTTTGAGATCGTAATAATCCCTCCCTCTGCTTATTATGTGACAGAGGCATCTGCAAGGTTAGGCCTTCACTATCTTCTTCTTTCGAGACTTGAACTTCTCAGAAGTTGGACGGACAACTGGTTGAACACTGATTGCTGGCTAGAGGAGAAGTTGTGGGGATTGGTCCCAAACAACAATGGGCGGAATGTACCGTCACAGGTTGACACCCCGCTTATCCGCCCTGGGATGGCGAGATGTGAACTGGCTTTTCAGAGCAGATTTTCTACTTGTCGCTCAGATAATCCCACAAGTTTGTGTTACGTGGGTCCAACTGATCCAACATGGAGACTCGGGGAATCTGGATGTTAGCCTGCTTGGGTTGAGAAAACCCTAGGTGTAGCCTTGAAGACTTTCTTTTGGGTTATAGGTGAAGTTAGGATAGCTTCCCTGAAAGAGTAGCTTCGCAAGGTGAAGCTATTGTTTTAGCTCTGTCTTTGAAGGTGAGCTTAGCTCTGTTGCGCGGATTTCTTCCTGTGAGCGAGGCTGAAATAGTCTTGCAATTAGCACTCAGTGGTGCTTCATTTTTAACTTCGCAGCTAAGCTCTTTAGCACTTAGTGCTTTGGTTTTGTCGCTAGCGGCAGGGCTGCAGTAGCCTCGCTGTTAGCACAACGTGCTTTAGCCCTAGCCTCGCGTGACAGTGTGGCTTAGCTCTGTGAAGAGCTGAAATAGTCTTACAGTCAGAGACTATGTTAGCTTCACAGGAAGCTGAATCAAGAGATCTATCTATAGCTTTTGCAATCCACATAGCTTAATAGAGGCTATTTTAGGTTCACAAGAACCTTTATAGCTTCGCGCATAATGTTATTATGTTAGCGCGTGGCTATGTTAGTCTCTGCTGAGACTGTGCTAGACTCGCATAGAGTCTGTTAGCCTCGCCTGAGGCTGTAATAGGCTTACAGAGAGCCTTATTTGTCTCAACAGAGACTTGCTTCCAAGAGTTAGCCAAAGGGGCTCTGGCTACTCTGACCTCTTTGCGCACATGTAGGGGGCTTATGCTACCCCCAGAGAGGAGTTGTTCAAACCTCTCTTGGTCAAAGTGAATGACCAGCATCTCAGCAATAGACCGGAAGGTCTGATCGTTACATTGCGATACTTGATTCTCATCAGTGGAGAATGCAATCCCCAGCGGGAGTCGCCATCTTATTTCATTGATTTTGCAAAAGGAAAAACTTAAAAAAGTGTCGAGGAGCTAAATTACAAGTAATTCTTTACAGTAGAAGAAGATTACAAGTAAATCTCCTCTGAGATTTTTGGGAAAGTGTGTCGGTAGGAATCTGATCAGCGCGCGATCATTTTATCCCTTTGACGATGCGATTGATCAGATAATCGGACTGCCGCCTGATGGGATTCCCTCTCGCCTGGTTCGGGGAATTGGAGAACAGAAGGTCGGTAGAGCCTCTTGTTACTTCTAGAGCTGCCTCCGCTTAGGAATTCCTTCTTGCCTGGTTCCAGAGATTCCTTGAGAGGGAGGAAAATCTTAGGGTATTAGCACCCTGATTAGAGAAGTAATTCTCTGAATTCTTGAAAGCAAGAGAGCAGATCTTTATCCTTAGCCGTCTCTCCTCTCTCTTTCCGCCTCCTCTCTGTATGCCTCTGGTAAGCTATTTATAAGGAGGAAGAGGAGTATAATTACCCTAAAAATCTGGTAACAGATTGAGTCAATCTGTTTTACATCTGAAAAGTAGCCTTGCCGCGAGGTTAGAGACAGCTTTCGCAAAGTTAGGAA
Organism: Agave tequilana; assembly: GCA_038442645.1. NCBI lineage: Eukaryota > Viridiplantae > Streptophyta > Magnoliopsida > Asparagales > Asparagaceae > Agave > Agave tequilana. The sequence goes on from JAVJIF010034470.1 coordinate 195,765, forward strand.
TAGCAAGTAGCGCTGATCTCTTGATCTGCTCTGCTAAATGAGGATGCTCCCTTGATTCTCTCCAAATGACTGAAAGATCTCCCCTGATATTCTCACCTGATTGGGAGAGTCAAAAGATTATGGCAAGCAACTACCAAATTTGATCTCAATCAACATGATCTCATCTGGAGATTTCTTAGTCAAAATGACTATAAAGGACTCGCAGTGGAGTCATTGTGTTGAGCTCATAACGGAGCTGGGAGAAGCTTCTGGCGAACCTAGAAGAAAGCTCTCAACGGAGCTAGATAAAACCTGTGGCGAAACTACCAGTCACCTTCTACACGGCTTGCGTGGAGCTTCAAGCGAAGATAACTTTCTGCGAAGTTAACTGAGCATTTTCAGGTAAAGCTGTAAGTTACTCTCTGGAGCTATGAAAGCTTCATGAGAAGCTATAGAGAAAGCTTCGGGCAAAGCTAGAATTAGCTTCCGGCGAAGCTAGAATTAGCTTCTGGCGAAGCTATAAGTTAGCTCTCTGATGGAGCTATGAACAGCTTCAAGGCGACAAACTTAGTCTCTCAAGTGAGGCTATCCCTTTGGGCTCATGCGATGCTAAGTGTTGAGCTAACTCAACATCTTAGACCTGCTTAGGTCTCTTTAAAGGCAATCTTGGCTTACTGTCTGCTTCACTAGATCAGTAGAGCCCAAATCGCTGATTTGTCCCGTGGGGATGGGTAGAAACTGGTCGTCAGCTTGTCTGTGACTTGTCTTTTATAAATGTCGACAAGTTAGACATCGTTCAGACCGATTGAAAGCTGTCTGAGAGTTTGTCTTTTTGAATGTCAACAGGTACGTCCTCCGGCTGCATCATTTGTCTCCTGTTTGGTGGATTCCTCAGAGGGATTGTTGTCCTGCGCATAATAATTGATATCAGAGCATCCAAGTAGTCGTGGGAGCGTGTGTTGATTCAAGGGCATCAGTTGCTGTTTGGCGGAGATCATGTGTCGATCTCGGAGCGGTGTTGGGATTGTTTGTGGGATCGAGAGTGTCGACCTCAAAACAGCGTGTAGATTGCTCGAGGAATCAATTTGGAGTAGATTACTTCGGAAAA